>JAWPHD010007793.1:0-123674 GCA_037043455.1 Cyrtodaria siliqua
GCTACAGTAGCCTCGATGCTAGGAGCGGAATCTGCACATGTGAGGATCCGCTGTTTATGATCGGTATGTTTCATAATCATTATTTATTACATTTCTAGGGTGAAAGATTGGGATTTTTTTGTAAAAGAATATTCATAATCTCTAAATATTAATAACTAACTGCGAATGCAAAAATAACCTACTGTGACATTGAATCATGACATCATTATAGTGTTGCTGATGCCGACATCATCCATCAATAACATTCAATAAAGTGAATAATTTTCATTGCAAAATGTATAACTAAGTGTAACACCTCTCAAAAAAAATCATTCTTTACAGACCGAATGAAAAATTCATACAGTCACAATAAACTAAAACATATGTGTATGGGGGAGGGAGGGGGCAACATACATTCTCCGGAATAAGATTGTTTAGCTTACTTTGTAGTACGCTGTGTAATATTCTTAAGTTTTTACCTCCCTTGCTATGAATTTAAAATGACTGATTCGGTAGTAAAATAATCCTGAATACTTGAGTAAATCGTGTCGGCGAGACCGAATGCAAATCAGCAAGGTCTGACTGGGTATATATGACTTCATTTAATCCCGAGTGACTATTTTTAGACTTCGGGTCTATTCGGACACTCCGGTTTTAGAATAAGTCCCATTATAGTTCATCAAAATCGGTAAAGGATTGTTAGCGCAGTCGTGAGAGAGGCAGTCCCAGACAATTATAAAGCGAGCGGGATGGGTTCGAATCTGAGCAGGACCCAATGTTTTATTCTAATTATTTTTTTTATATAAAAAAGTTTGTTTAATTTCATGCCCAATGGTTTTAAAAAAAGGTACATCAGGATTTTTCTAGAAACATCTTAAAATTATAAAATTGTTCCAGCTCACGATCAATCAAAATGTGAAGCTACAACCATTTTGTTAATGTCTAAAGCTAGGGTGGAATCGCACGTAATATGCTGAAATTAACCCTGGTGCGTCACCTAGGATAGCACGTATTACTGTGCAGAATGAATTTCTTTGCAAATAAAAGATTTTGTAGGCTCATTATGTTTTGGTCATGTAGAATAACAAATATTAATATTTGTCAATTTTAAGTCTGACACCTAGACCCCCATAAAAAGCCTGATGTACTCCCTTGAAGACTTCAGTCGGAAAACAAATTGTGTGTGTGTGTGTGTGTGTGTGGAGAGTGGGGGATTTTTTTAAAGATGTTTACGACTTTTATATATGCGTCAATTTGGTAGTGGTAGAGGTAGACCTCATCTGTTTTGAAAAAAAAACGTAGAACCACAGTCCTGCCGCGCGTTAGTGCCTTCATTTTTTTGTTGCTTTGTTTTGTTTTTAAACATATTTGTGTTTTGACCTTAACAGAATATAATTCAATCAGTGTTGCATGTAATTTGAAAATTGTAATAAAAGGTAACATATTTGTGTTTAGATCTACTCTTGTTTGTGTAATGTATACTCTCAATGCTACAGTCATATGTTCGAGTCCCGCTTGTTTCACGTTTGCACATTGAAGAACGTTTGACAGCTACTGGTAAAAAGTTATGTCGGGGGTAAAAACGGCGATTCGGTTGGGTGTCAGGAAACAAAACACTTTCTTGTTTAGGCCTAAGGTAGTAAACGGAATTTACCTTGACTTTGGTGATTATTGTCAACAAACGATTTGTCGACTTAAAAAAAAATCCACGTAAAAATTACAATTAGGGATATGAATTGTGAAATTCTCAGTAGCGTAGCTACCTATTAGGCCAAAAGGCCCGGGCCTTCGAATCATGTTGTTCACATACATGGTTGAAAAATATAACAACGAAATAATTGTGTATGAACATAATGTTCACTCCGAGTTGTGAGATTAAATCACAACGGTATCCCGAGAACAGTGGTAATCCCGAGTTGTGAGATTAAAATCAACTGGGCACAAAGATGTATAAGTTATGTTTTGTATATGTGTAGTCTGTATGTCTCTACTACAAGTTGTGTGTAAAACATATGTTCTTTTAGTTGAAGGTCACACTTTTTGGAACAAGGAAACTTCAGGGAGAATTTGTCACTTTGCAGAGACATTCCATGTTTAAATTTGTATATTATAAGTCTTCATGCAGCGGGGGATATGGCTGTCTTTCAGACTACACACGTGTTCATTTGATTTTAATCATACTTGCATAGTAGGTCGATATAAGTGCAAGGTTGTTTCCTATTTTAATTCTGCTATGTTGGTCAAAGGGTCTATGAATTACCTCCCCTTGAATTGGCAATATTAGCTGTCTTGACCTATATTCATTTCTAATGACTCAAACTCATGACAGGTGATGACAGGTGTTTTTTGATACACTTTAACACCTGTGAAGATATGATTCAGATATGATAAAGCGTTTCGGAGATTAATTTTCATTATAACCAATCATTCCTTTTGTTCCTTTCTTTATTCCTGTATATACCTTACATTATCTTGTTTTAATCGCCTTACTTCCAGATACATTAAACAATGCATTGATGTATTATTACATTCAATGATGTATTATTGGTAAGAAGAGCTGACACATTTTCAGTCGATCCATGTCATGCGTGATTGGAAGAAACCTTCCATTACATGGATGCACAAATCATAGTTCACCATGCTCTCATTACCTTTGGTACTTTGATTTTACATATTTCTGTGTTGTTTTGGTCAATTCTTACACAGTTTTGGTCAATTCTTACACATATAGCTATGTTGCCCTCCCCACTCTACCACAACCCTCCTCCCCCACCTCCCCACCCCCCACGCGAAACTGGAATATTTTTTATTTTATTTTTATTTTTTTACATATTTCTGTGTTGTTTTGGTCAGTTCTTACACATAGCTTCTTACACATATATGTTGCCCCCACCTCCCCCGCCCAGCCTTCCCACCCCACCCACCCCACCTACCCCACCCACTCCACCCACCCCACTCGAAACTCAATTTTTTGTAATTTTATTTTTCATATTTCTGTGTTGTTTTGGTAAATTCTTACACATATAGCTATGTTGCCCTCCACCCCAACCCCCTCCTCCCCCACCCCAAACACACCCCCCCACACACCCACTCGAAACAATATTTCTTTTTTACACGTATATACCTATGTTGAATGTTGGATGCGCAACTCCCCCCCTCCCCAATTGGTTTATGGGCTCCCCTCACATGGAGGACAGGGGGAGGGGAATTGTTTTCATTTTATCTTCCATTATATTTGGATATTAATATTTTAATTTGAACGCAATCATTTACATATAAAATAATTTAGATTAAATTCAGATACACAGATGAAATATCAAAAAAAAATTAAATGAGGCCACAATAAAAATTATCAGATATCATCTCCCTCCCCGAGTTGCCTTTCGACCACAAATTTCTTTAAAATGACAGCAATATTGGATTAAAACAGATAAAAATAATAAAATTTCACAAAATTTTTAATCGGCCAGAGTTTCTACACGAGCCCCATCCCACAACCCCACCCCACATTGTTTTAGCCTTGTTTTCTGATGGTATATACTAGCTATATAATTTATTATTCTCTGAAAAATCGAATAGTCGAGCTGCGTTGTTCTTTGACAGCTCTTGTTTGTTAATCATTATACCTTTTAATCAGGCTATCAATACAATTCTTTTGTAATGCTATTCGGCATTTTCATTTCTGATTGAACACATGTTACAAACACAGTAATTAACAAGTCCTGCGAACTGCTAACTATTGATAAAACAATGTTGATGAGTTAATTCGATAATAACAATGGAAATTGCAGATGCTCGCTCAATATATATATTGACAGTATACAGACAACAAATTTACCTAAGGCCACACAAAATTAATTACCTGGTTTTCAGGCCACTTTTTCTGAGAAGAGATGCGGGCGGGCGCATTTTGTTTACAATTTTACAGTGGTGAACAGACACACGGGCGATTTTTTTTTTATCCAAACTTTTAATTCCAATACATGTATTGATGCAAAATATCTCGAAATACATGTGCAATAACCAGTTGGATCAGCTCATCTCTATTGTCGATCATTACCGTATCATTTCTTCCCGACTTATGCTTCTTTCAATCACAATAAGTCCGTATATTTGTATTAGATCACGCATGAACTTCAATCGCTGACTCGATGACACCGCCATTATTGCATGTTGTTGTGAGATTTTGTCGATTAGACGCTTGAATAAATCGCCTGTTCTGTAACACCTACTAGTTCCAAGCGTCTCAAGCGTCTGACTCTCCTAGATTGGTACCCATACGACTGCAATACTCACAAATTAGCGAGCAGAGCGGCAGATAGTCGGCCGCGCACCAGTCTACCGACAAGGGGATTCCCCTGAGGTAGTTACATGTAAAAACCGGAACTAACTTGCATGCGGAACTTTTTTTTCGAAATTTCGGTAGCGCATTTCCAATTTTTATTTTATTACTTTTGAGATAAAATCGGCAATGCGGCACCAAAAAAAGACATGCGGGCGGGCCTGAGAACCAGTTAATTATTTTTTTATGGCCTAATGTGTTTAAGCTTTATACAATTATATTATGTGAGAAATTCTATTCTATTGTTAACCACAGTTTTCCGTGCATACCGGATAAAGTTTTCCGCGTTTTACGTGAGTGCTGGAAAGCCTGATCTTACTCATAGGGGAAGATAAAAGTCACATGCTGATATCAACAATGACAGTTGGATGACGTCATTGTGTAAATAGACATGCAAAACATTAGTAGTTGGTGACGTCAACGCGCATAATGTAACTGGTATTCAAGAAAAAGATGCAATCATGGGTATCCGGTTCAGAAAGGAAAATTCTGAACCTCGGTTCCGATAAAAACAGTTATACCTCGGATTGGAATTTCCTATCGTCACTGAATACCCATGAACGATTCATATAATATTAAATGAGTTCTCTTTTCTTTGAATTAGAAAAGAATAATCAAACAAAATGCGAACTAAGTAGAATCATTCATTTGGTTGTGTGTTGAAGGATTTCGAAGAAAACAGATGACTTTCGGTGTAAAAAAAAGAAGTTCTTTTTTTAACGGACATTTTGAATTAGTGCATGGACAATGTCCACTATTGGTTCTAACATAAGATGTTGGCTAAATAAACATTTCTTACAGTATATTAATGTCCCATATCTTTAACAAACCACATTGTCAAAGTAATAGATAGGGTCTGGTCTCAACGAGTTGGCTTATTTAAACACTGAGATGGTAATAGCCCATCGAGGTGTTTAAGTAACCAATTTGCTGAGACAGACTATCTTTTTGTTAGCATTGTGTACTTAGTAACACTGTGACGTCCATACTCTAAATTCCTCTATCTGGTAGCTGTAGTGCGGTATAAACACGGCCCTTTACTTACCCTAAATTAGATGTTTTAATGCTTTGCATTGATCAAAGGAAAGGTCACCGACCATGCTACAATATGAATTTAATGAGTATAGTGTTTGTTTATTAAAACGAAAAGAAATTCTGCATTGTTGTGTTGTACGCATACAACTATCATTTTACCTATTGCTTATATACAGGCAGGTAGTATATGTTCACAATACCATACCGTTCTTTGATGCAGATCCGGAGAATCGATACACCTGCAAGCAGAAAAGTAGCCCGTGTGGTTTCCGCTCCTGTCAAAATAATGGTACCTGTGCAGAGACTGGTTTACAGAGTTATTGTCGGTGTAGCCCTGGCTGGACTGGCTCGCTGTGTCAGCATAGCATCAATGACTGTGAAGTCAACAACTGTCAGCATGGTGTGTGTGTCGACCATCACCTCTATTACAATTGTACATGTGATGTGGGTTACGAAGGTAATAATACATGTGGTTATAGGGAAACAAACATACTGCTTACAGGGGGAAAGCATACTGGTTACAGGGGGAAAGCATACTGGTAATAGGGAAGCAAGCATACTGGTTATAGAGAAACAAGCACACTGGTTATAGGGAAACAAACACATTAGTTGTAGAGAAACAAGCATATTGGTTATAGGGAATCAAGCATATATATGGAATCAAGCATACTGATATTTACTTGTTTATATACCCGTTGACGGGCATTTTGTTATATTACTACCATATCATCCCTTATTTTTTAATAGTTTTATCTTTTTAAATTTACATTAATTTTTAATTACTACTTAATTTCTTCATCTTTCATCATTTATTTGTGCACAATATGACCTATTTATGTGTCGACGTGCTGTAAAACACCAATCAATCAAGCATACTGGTTATAGAGAATAAAGCATACTGGTTATAGGGAAACAAGCACACTGGTTACAGGGAAACAAGCACACTGGTTATAGGGAAACAAACACACTAGTTGTAGAAAAACAATAAAGAAATAAACTTGAAATATCACTGGAAAAGGTGTGGTCACAAGACATGTAAGAAAGTTTTTGTTTGTTTACTTAACAGGTCAAGGGTATAGCTGTTTTGAGCGATGGTTGCTCACAAAGTGTAAACATAAGAGTCGAAATTTTGAAAATGTTCAACAGTGATCAAGTAAAACCTATTAATATGCTTCTACATTCGACACCTACACCTCAGAGGTTTACATGTAATTAGCGGTGGTCAACCATAGTATAAGAAATCATACCAGTTATGGGGAAACAAGCATACTGGTTTTAGGGAAAGATTCAAACAACCTGTAAATTGATAACCTGTAAATTGATATGGTTGAAATGACATTGAACGGTATTGAATAGATGTTTTACTTGCAAAGACGTCACAAAGTATGTTTTAAAAGTTTATTTCCTGATTGTCTGTAATACCGATCATCGAGAAAAAGAAGTATACTGGCTACAGAGAGAAACAAGCAAACTGGTTATAGATAGAAACAAGAATAATGGATCCTGGTGTGTTCTGGTAACTGTTATATTTCATACATGCTGATGTATTATTCGGGTAATGTATATTTCATACTTATTGCATTCGCATTTTCCAGCTCTGTTTACTTTCATTGTAACAGGAAACAACAATATTTGCTCATATTGACGTGTAACGTCATATTGGGTGTGTAATGTATATCTCATTCATGATTGGTGCAATTTTCTGTTCATGTCAAAGAAAGTATATCATGTGATGTAAACAATGTTGATTTCATTGTGAAAATTCCCACGATTTAACGGCAATGTTTGTTACAAACAAATGTTTTTGGTGAAAATTAAAGGTTACAACCTATTTTATTGTTCTTATTTGAAAATGCTTTTGCAATAAAAAGGTTATTAGATTTATATTGGGATATATGCACTCGTTTTTTTGTGCAATATTAATACTCAAAAGAACTCGTGCAAATATCCCAATACAAATCTAATAACCTTTAAATAATGGTGTGTTATTCTGGTACTGTATATTTCATACAAACTGGTGTGTTACATGTATTCTGGATTATTTTTTTTTCAGGTAAAGATTGTGATATTAACACTAATGATTGTCCAGGTACCTGCAATATGACTAACAGTCAGTGTCTCGACCTGGTGAATGGCTATGTGTGTACATGTAAACCAGGATATACAGGCCGATATTGTGATGTAAGTACATGGAGTAGATGACGTTTTCTTGCATACCAGACAAGGATATCCGCCATTTTACCAGGGCTAGATATTTCCATCTCACCCTAGGGTCAAGATAAAATTCACACGCGCCAACATCCGGTATGCAGAAAAACATGCAAAACGTTAATAGCTGGCAGCGTCAATGCACAACATTTCTCTGATATGCAAGAAAAAGAATCTATCATGGGTATTCGGTTCAGATAGGAATTCCAACTCGGGGTATACGTGTTTTTATCGGAACCGAGGCTCGTCCATATCTTCACCGGATACCCATGTAAGATTGTATGTGTGTGTAAACCAGGATATACATGCTGGAACTGTAGTGTAAGTACATGGAGTAGATGACTTTGTATGTGTGTGTAAACCAGGATATAGAGATTGAAACTGTAGTGTAAGTATATGGAGTAGGTAGATGACTTTGTATGTGTGTTTGTGTAAACCAGGATATACATGCTGGAACTGTAGTGTAAAGAAATAAGTACATGGAGTAGATGACTTTGTATGTGTGTGTGTGTTAACCAGTATATACATGCTGGAAATGTAGTGTAAGTACATGGAGTAGATCACTTTGTATGTGTGTGTAGACCAGGATATACATGCTGGAAATATAGTTTAAGTACATGGAGTGGATAACTTTGTATATGTGTGTAAACCAGGATAAACAGACTGGAACTGTAGTGTAAGTACATGGAGTAGATGACTGTGTATGTGTGCTTGTGTAAATCAGGATATACAGGCAATAGTGTGATGTAAGTACATGGAGTAGATGATTTTGTATGTGTGTGTGTGTTAATCAGTATATACATGCTGGAACTGTAGTGTAAGTGCATGTAGTAAAAGACTTTGTATTTGTGTGTAAACAGGATATAAGGGCTGAAATTGTAGTGCAAATACATGGAGTAAATTGTAGTGTAAGAACAAGGAGTAGATGACTTTGTATTTGTGTGTAAGCCAGGATATACAGGCTGGAACTGCATTGTAAGTACATGGAGCAGACGACTTTGTATATGTGTGTAAACCAGGATATACGGAGTGAAACTGTAGTGTAATTACATGGAGTAGATGACTTTGTATGTGTGTATAAACCAGGATATACAGGCTGGAACTGCATTGTAAGTACATGGAGTAGATGACTTTGTATGTGTGTATAAACAAGGATATACAGGCTGGAACTGCATTGTTAGTACATGGAGCAGATGACTTTGTATGTGTGTGTAAACCAGGATATACGGAGTGAAACTGTAATGTAAGTACATGGAGTAGATAAATTTGTATGTGTGTGTAAACCAGGATATACAGGCTGAAACTGTAGTATAAGTACATGGAGTAGATAACTGTGTATGTGTGTGTAAACCAGGATATACAGGCTGAAACTGTAGTATAAGTACATGGAGTAGATGCCTTTGTATGTGTGTGTAAACCAGGATATACAGGCTGGAACTGCATTGTAAGTACATGGAGTAGATGCCTTTGTATGTGTGTGTAAACCAGGATATACAGAATGGAAGTGCAGTGTAGGTACATGGAGTAGATGACTTTGTATGTGTGTGTAAACCAGGATATACAGACTGGAACTGCAGTGTAGGTACATGGAGTAGATGACTTTGCATGTGTGTACCAATCAGAATCAACAGACGAACTGTAGTGTAAGTACATGGAGTAAATGACTTTGTATGTGTGTGTAAAGAAATATAAAAAGATCAGACAGGGAAAGTAGCATTCAAGGAGGACAGTCAACCACAAAACACAGAAACAAACTTGGAAACAGACAAACAAGAAGGCAAAAGTAATAATAAAAGTAAACGACATCACAAACACAAAAGAATTGACAATAGGGTTACCGCCTTGGAACGGCCAGTGGCAAAGTAGGCCACTGGGGGTTTAAACCGGTTCTAGGGTGCACCAAACCTCACACTTACCCTACTGTCATCCCATTAAAACAGGACAGTGTAAATAAAGAAATCCCCGCCATGAGCTAATCTCTAACCAACAAGGCAGCATCAATAGGCAATATAAGTAAAACACAAATAATTATGCTCGTGTAAATATAATACAAAAAAACAATAGCCTAGAAAGCCACAATGAAGGTACTCAATGACTTGGCAGAAGCCAGAGCAGTAAGAGAATACACCATTAAGGGCACGACAAGAAAGATCATGGACAAACATCAAACGCCACCGTCCCAATGGGCTTTAGGTAGGCGTCGTCATAGGGTCCACAGCCTGTCCGGTCATCGTACAATTAAAGAGGAAAGCATAGTGGCGAACTGTAAAAGGGTCCACCACCAAGCATGCAGTACGTTGCAAAATGATAGAGTCATAACCTCTTTTGATAAACTTTTTAACAAGTTTAACAAAGATAGTATGAAAGTGATCATGACCAAGAATCTTACGAAGTTTATAAATCACATCACCATAGAAGTCAGGTTGTGATAGTCCTTGTCCTTAAATTACATTTATATTTGGAAAGAAGATCAGGGTTACGATAATAAAATTTTCAAAGGTTTTACGAAGTTTATGGTAACGGTAACCCTGATTGAGTAACTTTTTAGTTATACAAAGATTACGAATATTAAAGTCCTCAACTTGAGTACAAGCTCAAGAAAAACGAATAAGTTGAGACAGATACACCCCATAAGAAGTTGCTCGGGTAACATCCCCATCCAAGTGGAGATAATTAACAATGTCAAAATTAAAATCATCTCTCTTGTCATAGATTTTGCTAATTATTTTACCATTTTCAGTCGAGAGATCTAAATCAAGAAAAGAAGCATTATTATCAGATATATTAGCTTTATTAAGCTGAAGTTCTTTAGGATAAATATTATCAACCATAGTTGGAAAGAAAGGGTTGTCAATGTTCAGTATGTCATCAAGATACCGAGAGGTGTCATTAAAAGCTTCAGTGACATCTCCCTGGGTATCTGGTGAAAGACTCAACATGAAATCTCTTTCATAGCTAAATAAAAACAAATCTGCGACAAGTGGTGCACAGTTCGTACCCATAGGGATACCAACAATTTGTCTATAAACGGTGGTACCATACCTGATGAAAATATATAAGTGTTAGTACATGTAATATATAACTTTGTATATGTGTGTAAACCAGGATATACAGGCTGAAACTGTAGTATAAGTACATGGAGTATATAACTTTCTATGTGTGTGTAAACCAGGATATACCGGCTGGAACTGTAGTGTAAGTACATGGAGTAGATGACTTTGTATGTGTGTGTGTGTAGACCAGGACATACAGGCTGAAAATGTAGTATAAGTACATGGAGTAGATAACTTTGTATATGTGTGTAAACCAGGATCAACAGGCTGGAACTGTAGTGTAAGTACATGGAGTAGATGACTTTGTATGTGTGTGTAAACCAGGATATACGGACTGGAACTGCAGTGTAGTTACATGGAGAAGATGACTTTGTATGTGTGTGTAAAGCAGGATATACAGGCTGGAACTGTAATGTAAGTACATGGAGTAGATGACTTTTTATGTGTGTGTAAACCAGGATATACAGACTGGAACTGTAGTGTAAGTACATGGAGTAGATGACTTTGTATGTGTGTGTTTAGACCAGGACATAGAGGCTGAAACTATAGTGAAAGTACATGGAGTAGATGCATTTGTATGTGTGTGTAAACCTGGATATACGGACTGGAACATCAGTGTATGTAAATGGAGTAGATGACTGTCTATGTGTGTGTACACCAGGATATACAGGTTGGAACTGTAGTGTTAGTACATGGAGTAGATGACTTTGTATGTGTGTGTAAACCAAGATATACGGACTGGAACTGCAGTGTAAGTACATGGAGTAGAAACTTTGTATTTGTGTGTTAACCAAAATATACGGGCTAAAATTGTAGTGTAAGTACATGGGGAAGATAACTTTTATTTGTGTGTAAACCAGGATATGCAGGCTGAAACTGTAGTGTAAGAATATTTTGTATGTGTGTTTAAACCAGGATATACAGGCTGGAAATGTTGTTTAAGTACATGGAGTAGATGAATGTATGTGTGTGTAAACCAGGATATACAGGCTGGAACTGTAGTGTAAGAATGCTTTGTATTGATATATGTGTGTAAACCTGGATATACAGACTGGAACTGCAGTGTAAATACATGGAGTAGATAACTGTGTATTTGTGTGTACACCAGGATATACAGGCTGGAACTGTAGTGCAAGTACATGGAGTAGATGACTTTGTATGTGTGTGTACACCAGGATATACAGGCTGGAACTGTAGTGTAAGTGCATGGAGCAGATGAATTTGTATGTGTGTGTAAACCAGTATATACGGACTGAAACTGTAGTATAAGTATATGGAGTAGATAACTTTGTATGTGTGTGTAAACCAGGATATACAGGCTGAAACTGTAGTGTAAGTACATGGAGTAGATAACTTTGTATGTGTGTGTAAACCAGGATATACAGGCTGGAACTGTAGTGTAAGTACATGTAGTAGATGACTTTGTATGTGTGTGTAAACCAGGATATACAGGCTGGAATTGTAGTGTAAGTACATGGAGTAGATGACTTTGTATTTGTGTGTAAACCAGGATATACAGGCTGGAACTGTAGTGTAAGTACATGGAGTAGATGACTTTTTATGTGTGTATAAATCAGGATTAGCAGACTTGAACTATAGTGTAAGTACATGAAGTAGATGCCTTTGTATGTGTGTGTAAACCTGGATATACGGACTGGAACTGCGGTGTAAGTAAATGGAATAGATGACTGTCTATTTGTGTGTGTACACCAGGATATACAGGTTGGAGCTGTAGTGTAAGCACATGGAGTAGATGACCTTGTATGTGTGTGTAAACCAGGATATACAGTCTGGAACCGTAGTGTAAATACATGGAGTAGATGACTTTGTATGTGTGTGTAAAGCAGGATATACTAAAACACTGATCAGACTATGTAGATAACTCGGACACTGATCAGATTATGTAGATAACTTAGTCACAGATCCGACTATATACTATTAGATAACTCAGAAACTGATCAGACTATGTAGATAATTCAGACACTGATCAGACTATGTAGATAATTCAGACACAGATCAGACTATGTAGAGATCAGACTATGTGAATAACTCAGACACTGATCAGACGATATAGATGACTCATACACAGATCAGGCTATGTAGATAACTCAGTCACTGATCAGACTATGTAGATAACTCAGTCACTGATCGGACGATGTGGATCACTCATACACTGATCAGGCTATGTAGATAACTCACTCAGACTATGTAGATAACTCAGACACTCAGACTATGTAGATAACTCAGACACAGATCAGACTATGTAGATAACTCAGTCACTCATCATATTTTGTAAATAACTCAGACACTGATCAGACTATGTAGATGATTCGGACACTGATCAGACTTTGTAGATAACTCAGAAACTGATCTATGTAGATGACTCAGTCACGGATCATACTATGTAAATAACTATGAAACTGAGTGAATGTCTGAGCACTCATTATTACATGTAAATTACAGGTGGACATTAACGAGTGCCTCAGTTACCCGTGCAGGCACGATGCTGAGTGTACAGACCAAGTAAACAGCTACACATGTAGCTGCAAGCCTGGATGGACCGGCACAAATTGTAATGTGAGGAAAGATAACTGTGTAACAGGACAGTGCTATGATGGAACCTGTTACAGCCTTGTTAACACATCATTCTGTAGGTGAGATATTGCCTTATATACTTCTCTGGTTACAGTAAAGCTTGCTTTTAGTCTATATCTATGGTCTGTATGTATAAGGTGTTATAATCAAGGTTTATACTTTTAATAGAACAAATTTATTACAGTTTATACAACAATGAGAAATGTTACTCATATCACCTTATGTCTTTGAATTTGTTTCTTATTTCCATATTTATGTCCTTGTTGTAACCATATAGATCTTGGTCACGTGGTTTGGTAGGAATGGACGTGGTTTACATCGATGGTAAAAATGTGTGAATATTGTGTTTTCAAGTATATTTTATATCAGCTATTAGGTAAAGTTTTTGTCTATCCATAGTCTAAAGTGACTCTCGATAAAAAGTAACATTTATGTTAACATTTAGTAAAACCTTTTTCGAACATGTACAACGTTTATATGTGAGCTAGTTAGGATAACACGGCCACTAACACCATCCTTTGTCCTGGTGCATTGGAGTGTGAGCAGAAAAGTAATTATCGTCCGCGGCTTGCTATTCAATAAAAAATCTACGGAAACGTATTAGGGCCAATATATGAAGATAATCACTGTAACAACTGGAATTTGTATGGAAGATCAAATGTGCCTTTCCATATTGCTGATTATTGATTGATTGCGAATATCGAAATACACAAAAACTATCCATATCTCATCGAAATGGGTATCGATCTAGCATTATATCGTGCACATATTGGTCTTCATATTGACAAGGGGAGTAGGACTAGGTCAAACGATGCGAGTCAATGTTACACGCCATGTACATTACAGACGGATACTCATTTCAGATCCTTCACTTGTTGCCTGTTACTTATAGGCATTATATTAGTTATATACGCATCATTGTGGTCTATATACATTGTAGTGGGATCCTTTTCATCATTTGACGACCTTGTAACGAGGGATTCTAACTGTGTAAACTCATATGGATGCATATGTATCTATCGTACCAAACGTTGGATCGTGTCTTAGTTACCACACCTCAAGTATTCAGAACATCGTCTTATATTATTTGCGGATGTTGAGATGAACCCAGGTCCGTCCGAAGAAACTCAGCAAAAATATTGGAAGCTATTGCAGTCGCTAAGGATAGCACAATACCACGAGATTCGACAAGTCAAAGAAGAAGTATTGCCAATTAAAAACGAAATGAAAGCAATGAAGTCTGAAGTGTGTAAAATTACGTCTTCGGTTAAATATGTAGAAGAAAAACAGGTTTCACTTGAAAAACGCGTTAATAACATGGAATCAAAATTTGAAACTTTATCTTATAACCAAGAAATGCTACAATCTGATATTGATGCTTTACGAATAGAAATTGATAGAAAACATGATGAATTTGAAAGCCTGGAACAAAATGTGGACTACCTTGAAGCTCAGGCACGTTAAAATACTTTAACAATTTTTTGACTCGATGACGATAATTTTGAGAATGACACAGTTAGAAAAGCTATTGTTATGGATAAAGTTATAAAGGTCGTTTATCCAGATCAACAAAATATATATGCAATTATTTTTAGTGCAAAGCGTGTAGGAACTATCGTTGTTCGTGCTTGTATGATGCTTGTCAACTTTTTAAACTTGCAAAACAAGATTAAGATGTTTACCGGTCGAGATGAACTGTGTAAAAGTGGAATACAAATTTCTAATGATCTAACATTTAAGCAAAGAAAACAGCTTAAAGAGCTGAGCATTAAAGGTCTCGGTGGTTATTTCAAAAAAGGTGAGTTATTCACCTACCGTAAATCAGATAATGATGACGACATTAAAACAAGAGTATTCAAAAGAGGCCTCAGAACTTTATCTTCCAGAATTAAACCAACGCAAGAAAGCGCTAATATGGATATAGACCAGTGTGTAAATCCAATACAGCATGAAAGTGACGCTGGCCAAATTGTCAATGGATCTATTTCATCGAATGATAGTGGTGATATCTTATAGCGGTTAGGCCAAGGCCTATCAGATAACAATAACAACATATCAATAATTTGCTGGAATATTGAAGGTTTACGAAACAAATTGAGCGATGCTGACTTCATGTTATACATTACTAACTTTGACGTTATAGTTTTTATAGAGACAAATCGGAAATAGAACATGCTTTTCCAAATCATATATGTTTTATCTGTCCTGCTAAATTGTCTACGTGGTGGTAGAAATAATATTGCGAAAATTGGATTGAAAAATTGGATTGAAAATCCTAAGATTTTCATGAAATTACTTAGAATCCCTAGAAATTCCATGAAAATCAAAGGATTACGGGATTGGATTTTGTTGGATTTCATTGGCGGTATTGGCTGCGCTTTCCTAGGAATTCCTATGAAATCTCAGGTGGAAAAACTTTTGAATTCTTAGGAATTTTAAAGCAGAAAGCATTGGAAATTGCTAGGATTTCCTAGGTATTCTGAAGTGGGAAAACATTGGATTTCCTTGGTGGTACTGGCTGCGATTTCCTAAGAATTCCTAGAAAATCTAAAGAAAAAAACATTGGAATTCATATGAATTTCAAAACAGAAAAACATTGGAATTCCTTTGAATTTCCAAACAGAAAAACACTGGAATTCATAGGAATTTCCAAACAGAAAAGTATTGGAATTTTCTTAGGAATTCCAAGTTCACTACGAAAACATAAAGCAGAAACAATATAAGATTTCTTTGGACTTGTATTGCTGGTCACATGACAATGATAATATATTCATATTTTTGATTTATTTTTTAATAAAATAAATTCACAGCAACATATTTGACACTGGGTTATACAAAGTTTTCTTGATATTTTGTGTTTAAACTAAATTATTCTTTTAGAAAAAAATATATTTAAAATTAATCAGAATGTTCTTTCAGGTTTAATGAGAACTGAAATATTATTTGAAACATATATCTCATTAAAAATCATTAAAATGAAAAACAATTAAAAAAGCACGACAAAATAATGTACTTATTGGGCTTATATAACCATATGAAAGAATCCTAAATCTTAGTTCCCCGTAATGTGTTCATCCTGTGTTTCTTGGTCCATGCTAAGGTCTGACATATTCTGAAAGAAAATATAGAGATCATCATTTGCATATTCCTATTTACCATATACTTTAAGACTAAAAATAAAAGGCAGATCTAGAATTTAACGGTGGATAAAATATGACAATTAGCCAAGTGCTGCAATTCTATCCTAAATGTAATGTATCCAATCTACTTTTTCAACAGATTTTTTAAATAGGAGAGCCGAATCATCAGATAAGACTAGTCGCTCTTATTATTGATTTCAATTTGGAACAGTAAACTAGTTAGTATTGTGTCAACTGCAATTTCGAAATGTATATACTATTGCATGCTAAATATGGAACATGTTTCATCCAAGACTTCATCTCCTGGTTTGTCTGGTACCAGCCTGTCATGGCCCCTAACGAAAGCAGTCTCTTTCAGTTCTAAAATAGTAGTTTTAACCAGAGTTTATTATGTCTGTTTTAACAAAATGAATTCAAACATTGTTTTTTAAATCACTGTCATGTGCAAACATATACAAGTCATGTTTAAGAGTTGTTTATATCATCTGTTTTAAAGAGATTTGGATCTTCATTAGTGTCCACAGTGGAATTAGGCAAAATGATTATAGGAAGATAATGACATTTGCTTCAGCAGCTTTTGAAAGAGTCAACATGTCTAAAATATAATAAACAATTAGTCTAAGCATTCTAATGAATATATAATTAATTCACTGGCAATCTGATACATTTCACAATCTTTGATGAACATTAATTGTGTGCCATATTGATAATTTGAAGTAGACTAGTACATACATGTAAACATCATTCTGCTTCTGTCTTAATCCTCCAGTAAAATATAAATATGATACTAGACACACTTGTATCCAGCAAAAATGAAAAAAATTGTTAATTTTAATATTTGTCTATTATACTTACGACAACATTACAATTGCGTTAACTCCACTTGCCTTAATCCACAAACGGAAAAACTTCCCCAAAATCCCCTTCCCGGGACCCCGGCACCAATGGAGCCGCCAAATACACCCGTACATGCAGAGTTACTTCCCTTTTTCCGCAAATAAGTCCTAAATTTAAGGAGGGAGGGGTAGTTAATGTTGTCGTAAGTATAATAGACAAATATTAAAATTAACAAAAAATTTCATATTGGTCTATAGATTACTTACGACAACCCTGTTATGAGTGCCCGAATATGTCAAGGGGATTTGAACAACTCTGAACAACAAGTAACAAAACACGATCAAACCTGCTCTAATCACAAGAAATTAAAGCGGATGAGAGCATGAACCCAAGCAACTAACACTCACCAATAGAGCCAGTAGGAGGAGCCTCTAAAACTTCTTAGATGGGTAGATGAACGTTACAAGGTGAATATGGTACCCTCATAAGTCCTTCAATTCGGTCAAGGACAATAAATCCATCACCATCTAAAATCATAATCGACAATTTCAAGCAAATCTATGGAACAGAAAATTGCTAGTATGACCGAGATCATCTAAATAAGTATCGACCACTTGATTCAATACTTACAATAACAGCTTCATAACTGAGCTGTTAATGTAACAGAACTATGAACACAAGCTAAAAGTTACTGTGTGAAACATAGATACTATAAACAATATGTATTTCGAACATTGTGATATGAAGTGCTTACCAACCAAGATAAGCAAAATATCAAATAAACTGCAATCAATTAGTATGCCTACCGTTATAGGCCAAGGCCAAGTCAGCTAACTGGTAGAGCAGCATAGCCTAATGACTGACTGGGTAGTAAAAACTGGACCTAGTGAAAACAATATTTAAGATCGAACGTAAAAAATACTTTGTGAATTTTAAGAAAATAAAGGCTCTGACTGTGCAGTCTTATTGGAATTGAAAAGGGTATATACCCAGACAAAAACCAATCAGTTTGTTACTGGAATCTCTGTAGAAAAGGGTAAAAAAGAGACCCCTTTAGTAGCTAGCATGAGAGCGTATCGACTAAGGTGGAAGTGTAACAAGCACTGTGCTACACTATTCTGCCCAGCTAAACCTCCGTGCCCCCAGAGTAACCCAGAGAAGGGCCTCCTGGAGGTACACTTATGTGAACTATTACCGAAAAATAAAGTCTGAAGATGTAATTAGAACAGACCAGTGCTATAAACTACCCATGACAATATAATAGTTCTCCCCAGGCTATTAAGGCATGTCACATTTAACATGCCTTCAGAGCAAAGATGCTTTGCAACATGCTTTAATTTCAAAAAAACAAAACAAAACAAAACATGTAACACATTTTAATTATTTCATTTTTGTTTGGCTTAAAAGTAAAAAAAACAAACAACACAATATATGGAATCACTAGCCTATTTCATATATAAAGCAAGTGTCTCTCTAACAAACTACCCATACATATAGGGGTCAGGAATAAGGATACACTCTGAAGCATATTTTCTATGATAAATGTGACATGCCTTGACAAATTCCTGGGGAGAACACTGCAGACAACATGAGGTTGCATACTGATTAGGAATGAAGGATAGTGGCAGAGGTAGACTTAACACTGGTAACCCCACTTAGGGGTTACCGCAGTGGTAAAGACACCAAGATGGACAAAAGTGCTGAAAAAAGGAAACCCTATTAAAATAATGGCATATATAGAACCAAAAATAAAGAGATGCCAAATTTATCTCAAAACCGCCTGAGGGTAAGACTATAACGAGGAGAAATTAGGCTCTCAAGGCATAATTAATGTACGGATTGGAAGCCGGGCTTTGAAAAAGAGCATAGCCTACCATGACGTTAGGAACTTAATCATACTGATAGACCTACTCTAAACTGATAGAAAACAAGGATTCTGTATCCTGGTTCTAGCAAGACTAAAACAGGGGGGAGAATGAACAACAACTCTGGCACTACAGTCCATTAACTGTATGACTGTATGGAGGAGTGGGTGGGGTCAGGAATCTAGAATCTGGACAGTGATCTTAGCTGCAAGAACTGGAGTGTTATGTCCTGTAACCGCATCTAAAAGATACACAAGGAAAGCAATCCCAGAGGGAAGAGAAAAAAGATGAAAAACTCCATCAGACAAGGCTTAGTCAGGGAGACAGGGAACCAAACCCATGTAGGGTTGAGGACAGTAGCTTTTAAGCCAAAGACTCAGCCACCCCAACTACCGAAAGTGTCTTGAGATTTAAGCGGTACAGAAGGGGACCTTAATCAACCCTCGTGTAATCCCAAAAACCCGCAGGTATATCAGTGAGGAACTGGCAATTCACTCTTGCTAAGCTTCTGGTGAAAATAAGTTTATCACTTATCGAAGAAAAATCCTATATTCACGACAAACCACAATTATTCTATTAATAATTTATTATATACTATCAACCTAGATACTTTAGCAGCAAAACAATAATGCGCTAAAAAGAGAAGACAATAACGTCAAAAGCGGCATTACGTAATTGTCGATATTTCACAAGTGAAACACAAACAATGAAATATAAGGTTTATTATAAAGTCCACAATAAAACCAAGACGTCAGTTGTCGTGTGGCTGGTATGGGACACGAACCCGGGATTCCTCCCTATAGGGTGAAAGCTCTATCATCTGAGCTAAACGGGACACCATCATAAAACAGCGGTGAGTGGCAGTGATTTTAAGTCAGAGACTAACCACTCAGCCACGGGAGTTACCCATATCAACTTACCAGCAAGAGGGAAGCCTCAGCCAACAACTACATGTGCAATTGTATAAAAAAGCATGTGCCACTGTAAATAATAAAGCTATTGCAAATATAAACCTACATCAACAACGGTGGTGATGTAAATTGATATCATTAACTTACAAGTAAGCAGCCCACAGAGCAAAGTAGTGGGGTATTTGATAGATACTTATATACAATATTAGTAAAAGTATTCATATTAACCGGGTAGACGAGTCTAAGTAGCAGGGGGAAATGCCCCCCTAACTCTTAATGACACCCCTGGATATAAATACTACTGGCGCTTAATAAAATAAATGCTTATATACCTGCAAGTCTGATGAGCATAAACATAAACAATAGACCGGTAGTCATCATATACTCAACCGTAACCAGGGCAGGAAAAGGTTGAGGAGTTACTTGTCCATAATCAACAGACCATGGCGGAGAAGCCGTAGTAACTAAAATCATCCAAGATAGGTCAAATCTTGTGACGGACCTCGAAAGTAGGTTCTGACTTCTAACGAGGTTACCTGCAAAACTAGTTCTATAGTTAAGTCCATGAGGACAGAAAAAAACAAAAGTCATTCACCAAGAACCTTTAGTTAAAGACAAGTATCGGATTCCCGTAGTGTGTATAAAGCAAGACCACGAGAGGAATATACTTTAAATTTAAATGCTCTTTAACAATTATTAGTAAACACATAGATTCTAAAGATACGAAAGCATTCAATAAGGATCTAAAATCGAGAACATAGGCAGACAATGCTCAAGAAGTGTTTACAAATAAAAAGAGCATTATTGCAACCTAACTTGTCCTGTCCCCCAAAGAATGAGTTCTATTGGAGGATGGAATAACTCCCAGCCACATATTTATAATCCATATATAATCTTAGTTGCGATCATATGATTTGATTTCATGTTTGTTCCTTGTCATGTTCACATTGTTATGAATATTAAAATAAAATATTCTGTTCTATTCTATTCAATCTGCGATTATACAATACGTAAGAAAATATAATAACAGACAGGTAGTCCATGACTAAGAAGAATTACCTGAATAATCACGGTTACTCCTGTGCTTGGACTCTCTGGAAGGTGACCTAGAGGAGTCCGAGTCGGAGCTGTTCTGAGGGCCTTCCGCAAACATTTTTATAATCCATATGTAATCTTAATTTCTATCATATGATTTGATTTCATGTTTGTTCCTTGTCATGTTCACATTGTTATGAATATTAAAATAAAGTATTCTGTACTATTCTATTCAATCTGCGATTATACAACACGTAAGAAAATATAATAACAGAAAGGTAGTCCATGACTAAGAAGAATTACCAGAATAATCACGGTTACTCCTGTGCTTGGACTCTCTGGAAGGTGACCTAGATGAGTCCGAGTCGGAGCTGTTCTGAGGACCTTCCGCAAACGCTTTAGAGAGAGAGTCTCTGCCACCACCGTGGTCCCTCCCCCCCCCCCCCTAGTACCGGCCAGCTAACTGGAGACAGGAGTGGAAGGGGTACTCATTTCCCCCTTCGAGCAGGACTCCCCACCAAGCGGTGGCTTACTGTGTACATTAGTGGGTTGGGTATGAGACTGTGTGGTCACCCCCACCCCAGAGCATGCCAGCCTCTTACTGTGTACATGAGTGGGTGGGGTAAGACACTGTAATTGTTTTTAAGACCCTGTATCTGACCTGATACTTTGGTTGGATGGATAGCCCTGGGCGTCAGAAGAAACTTACCAAGCCTTCTTTCGGTAGGACTATCCGACCCTAGCCGACGTGATCCCCCTCAGGTAATGCTCGCTGTGAACATTCGAAAACTGTGTGATCTCCACCCCAGAGCATGACAGCCTATGATGGACTCTGTACATGAGTAGGTGGGGGTAAGACACTGTATCTGGTCTAATACTTTACTAACTGTACACTTTACTAACAACTGTACTGCTCACTGAAGTATAAAACAGAGGCACAATTGTAATTATATAAGGGTGTGAATACACACCGACAGACACACATGGACATCCTCAGAAGTTCTATATAAACTGAATAATGTAATGAACTTTATGTAAAACAACACTTTAAAAACATTTAGAGCTATTTTAAGTACTCTGGGAATGTCCACTAAGCGTGTAGAAACCTGTGACATTTCTAAAATTAGCGTAATAGAATACAATTATTCGCTAGAAAAACGGTTCCTTACCTCCTCAGAAGTACATGTACGTCTTTCCTGGATGTCCGTTATCCCAAACTGGTTTAGAATAGTTAACACTAATATTTGTAAACGAAGAAAAGCCCCAATGAGTGGGTGGGGTACGAATTTCGATCTAAATAAACCGCGATATTGAATAAAGTCCGGTGTAAAACACCAATTACGGTTATAAAGCCGTAAGCATATAACATATGGGAAGTAAACAAAAGTAATAAAACAATTAAAACCAAATAGTCAGTGGAATAAGAACAATTTGTTGAGCACCGTTAGATTTACCGCCATTACAGACAGCGCACAAACGGAAAAAGGGAAGTAACTGTGCATGTACGGGTGTATTTGGCGGCTCCATTGGTTCCGGGTGTCCCGGGAAGGGGATTTTGGGGAAGTTTTTCCGTTTGTGGATTAAGGCAAGTTGAGTTAACGCAATTGTAATGTTGTCGTAAGTAATCTATAGACCAATCCAAGAGTTTCAATAAAATGATTTCACAATTTAGTACTTTATTAAATAAGATGATCAACAAATAGGTGTTTCCTGTGCCCAACATGTTACACATTTTCAAACTGTCCAGCGAGTATTTTGTTTAACCAATCAACTCTCAGAAAATCAGGGGTAACACTAAGGCTAATTCAGAATATATTATGTAAATGTACCACTAATGTATGTCCAAAAGATGGACATAATCCTCTTATCACCTCATATCTGGCAATGATTCTCTGAGGAATTTATCCTGACTTGCCAATACAAAGGGTTGCATTAAGACCTTTCTGTGTTTTCAGTATTTTAGAAATGATCCTTATCTGTTACATGTACATTAAATTTTGTTTATTATACATGTGTCTGAACATCATGTGACTGTGTAGCCAAATCAAAGAAAATAGTGATCAATTATTTATTTTATTATAATCAATGTTCAATCAATGTTAATTGTATTATAACTTCTTTTTTCTTTTTATTCTTTTTATTCTTTTTTATTAACGGTTGTTGATGTCACTGCTGCTGATGCAGCAGCAGCAGCAGTAGTAGTAGTAGAAGTAGTAGAGCAGCAGCAGAAGTAGTAGTATTGTATGTTTTTAATATAAGACGCAAAGTCCTACACTAATGTGGTAATGAATAAATACATAACATGAGCTGTGTTGGTACGTCTTCTTTATTTGACCACCTGCATAGAAGTGGAGATTAACATTTATCAGTGGGCGAAAGTTCCAGTTTTAGAATGCATGATGGGTACAGTTATAGACTGGCTATAAACAAATACTGTTACTGTAACATCTTCCTCTTTTAAAAAAAACAAATCAAATAATACATTTTCAAATTATAATGTAAAATTATTATACTGTTAACAAAACGTGTTCTATACTTTAAATTTTGTTTAATCATGTTGTAATGTTTTTAGCTCACCTTAGCCGAAGGCTCAAAGGTGAGCTATTGGGATCACTCTTCGTCCGTCGTCCGTCGTCCGTCGTCGTCGTCCGTCGTCGGTCGTTAACTTTTGCTTCAAATAACTTCTTCTCAGAAACCGCTTGGCTAATTTTGACCAAACTTCACGTGGATGATCCTTAGATAAATGCTTTTTAGATTTGTTAAAATTAGGTCAGCGCGACATCCAAGATGGCCGCCATTACCATATATAATTGAAACTTTAAAAAATCTTCTCCTCAAGAACCACTGGATAGATTTCAATAGTTTTTCTTTTAAAATGATCGCCAACGTCTAGACTATCAAGTTTGTTCAAATGAAGTCCCCGGGATCAAAAATGGCCATGCCCCAGGGGTCCAAAGTTTGTATATTGAGATTTTGCATGTTTTTCATATAGACATATAGGAAAAAACTTTAAAAAATCTTCTTCTCTGAAACCACAAGGCACAGAGGTCTCATGTATTACATGTAGCATCAGCTTATGGTCCTCTACTAAGTTTGTTCAAATGGTGACCCTGTGGTCAAAATTGTCCCCGCCCCGGGGGTCACAGTTTTACATAGACTTATATAGGATTTTTTTTTTAAAAATCTTCTCAGAAACTGCAAGAGCCAGAGGTTTGATATTTTGCATTTACTATAAGCTTATGGTCCTTTACCAAGTTTGTTCAAATGGTGACCCAGGGGTCACATTTGGCCCCGCCCCGGGGGTCTCAGTTTTACATAGGCTTGTATAGGGAAAAACTGAAAAAAAATCTTCTTCTCTGGAATCACATGGCACTGAGCTCTCATGTATTACATGTAGCATCAACTTATGGTCCTCTACTTAGTTTGTTCAAATGGTGACCCTGGGTTAAAATGTTTCCCCGCCCCGGGGACCACAGTTTTACATAGACTTGTATAGGTTTTTTTTTTTAAAAATCTTATCGGAAACTGCAAGAGCCAGAGGTTTGATATTTTGCATTTACTATAAGCTTATGGGCCTTTACAAAGTTTGTTCAAATGGTGACCCTGGGGTTACATTTGGCCCCTCCCCAAGGGTCACATGTTTTACATAGACATGTATAGGGAAAAACTTAAAAAATCTTCTTCTCTGAAACTGCAAGAGCCAGAGGTTTAATATTTTGCATTTGCTATAAGCTTATGGTCCTCTACCAAGTTTGTTCAAATGGTGACCCAGGAGTTACATTTGGCCCCGCCCCGGGTGTCACAGTTTTACATAGGCTCGTATAGGGAAAAACTGAAAAAAATCTTCATCTCTGGAACCACATGGCACTGAGCTCTCATGTATTACATGTAGCATCAGCTTATGGTTCTCTACTTAGTTTGTTCAAATGGTGACCCTGGGGTCGAATTTGTGTCCGCCCTGGGGGTCACAGTTTTACATAGATATGAATAGGGAACAACTTAAAAACCCTTCTTCTCTGAAACTGCAAGAGCCAGAGGTTTAATATTTTGCTTTTGCTATAAGCTCATGGTCCTCTACCAATTTTGTTCAAATGGTGACCCAGGGGTCACATTTGGCCCCGCCCCGGGGGTCACAGTTTTACAAAGGCTTGTATAGGGAAACACTGAAAAAAATCTTCTTCTCTGGAACTGCAAGAGCCAGAGGTTTAATATTTTGAATTTACTATTAGATTATGGTCCTCTACCAAGTTTGTTCAAATTATGACCCAGGGGTAAAATTTGACCCCACTTCGTGGGTCACAGTTTTACATAGACTTATATAGGAAACACATTAAAGACTTCTTCTCTGGAACTACAAGAGCCAGATGTTTAATATTTTGCATTTACTATACTCTTATGGTCCTTTACCAAGTTTGTTCAAATGGTGACCCTGGGTTCACATTTGGCCCCGCCCCAGTGGTCACGTTTTACATAGACTTGTATAGGGAAAAACTTCAAAAATCTTCTTCTCTAAAACCACAAAGCACACAGCTCTCATATATTACATGTAGCCCTGGGGTCACATTTGGCTCTTTCCAAGGTGTTATTCTCTAGCACCTTCATTTTATAATTGATCTTTACCAAACTTTGTCAGTGTCTTAACACTTTCCCTCAGCCTCGTCCGTCAGATGGGAACGTAAACCGGGCGGTCCCGTGTATCGGTCTATCCTCCGAGCACGTAAAAGAACCATAGGAATCTATTCGATACTAAGAGTAGGGCAGGTTCCCGGATTCCTATGTATCCTTCCCCTCTCTCTTGGGCGGCTCTTAATAACCTATACTGTGTTGATGAGCCGTTAAACAACATTCAGTTCAATTCAGTGTCTTAAACTGTCTATATCAATGTTGTTATATACAACAGAGCCCACATTTCTTGAACAACCTTAACCAAACTTGCACAGATTGTATATGACCATAAGATTTCGAAGAAGTTCGATAATGTGCCAGTACTCAGGTGATCGTTTTAGGGCCATCTTGGCCCTGGCCCTCTTTTATTGGTTCAAATTAACTCAGGTGAGCGATATAGGGCCATCATGGCCCTCTTGTTCTGTTACCGATATTGTTTTGGACTCATCTAGCTAATTACTACAAAGGTAATAATTCTACAGTTTATCTCATGATCATTTCCTCTTAAACACTATAAGAGTGAACTGACCAAGAATCCACAGTTAATGATCTTATCTCAATACAATCAATTACTTAAGCCACATGGGATCATTAAAGTGTTTATTGGGGATAACAAGTCGTCCTGACCTGGTTGTGTATTTTGATTGCTGAGATTGCTGAGGAAAGGTATTTAAAATAGGTCTAGAATCTGGAGGTTGGGGCACCATTGGGGTACTTTCCTGATTTGACATGTGAACAGTATCAAAGGAATTTGATAACGGTAGCAGTTCGTTATCGTCCTGCATTATTTGATCTCTTGTCTTATGTAAGAGACGTCTGTTCCGGCGGTAAACTCCACCATCATTTGTTCTCACGATGTAAGATATGTCGTCATGTTTGTCAATAACAGTGACTGGTTTCCATTTATTTTCAAATTGTATACAAACTGTGTCACCTTTGTCTAAAGTGTGCAATGGTTTAGGCGATTTGTCATAATGACTTTTCTGGCTTTCATGGCTTTTTTTTAATTGATCTCGTACATTACGTATGTTGATTTGTTTGGGTTCCAGCTGTTCATCAGTTGATGGTAGCACCGATCTTAACCTTCGTCCCATTAGCAATTGAGAAGGAGATTCACCACAATCTAATGGTGTTGTCCTGTATTCGAGGATTGTTAAATATGGGTCCCTGTTACTGTCTTTAGCTTTCCTAAACATTCGTTTGACCGTCTGTACGCATTTTTCAGCTAGTCCGTTACTCTTTGGATACCTAGGACTGCTAGTCACGTGCTCAAAATTCCACTCTTTTGCGAAGTTTGAAAATTGCTCAGACTTGTAATACGATGCATTATCCGAGATAAGCTTCGATGGACAACCGTGTCTGGCAAAGTTTACCTTGAGCTTACGTATAACAGTTACGCTTCTACTGTCGGTCAACTTCGAAATATCGGCTAAAGTAATCTACAGTAACCAAGTAGTCATTATTTTCCCACTAGAAAATATCTGTGGCCACCACTTGCCATTGTCGATCATGGATTTCGTGAGATTTCAAAGGCTCTTTTGTGTTCGAGTTCCGGTGTTGTAAACATACACCACATTGTAAAACGTAGTGTGTAATGTCAGCAGTCATTTTTGGCCAGAACATTATGTCACGTGCCCTTTGGATACATTTGTCTGTGCCCATATGTCCGGTATGAACAGTTTGTATCATATCAGGTCGTAATGCTTTTGGAATCACAATTTTCTGAACTCTCAGTATTATGTCATCTGAGATGGACAGTTCGTCTCGGTGGTTCCAAAACTCGACTATTGAAGATGGACATTTATTTCGGTTGTCTGGCCATCCATCAAGAATGGTCTGTCGTAATGTTTGAAACTGTGAGTTCGTTTTTGTCGCTTGGCATACTTGATCTAGTTTACGGTCGCTCACTGATATACTTTACATAACAGTGTGTATGTGTAAAACTAAACCCTCAGACAACTCTGGGTATGTATTGGGTAGAAATTTACGCGAAAGAGCGTCTGCCACTGGAATGCATTTCCCATGTAGATGCAGCACGTCTAAGTCATATCGTTGTAACTGCAACATCATACGTTGAAATCTTGAGGTAGCTCTGTCTAATTGCTTTGTCATGATCAAAGATAACGGTTTGTGATCTGATTCCACAGTAACACCATGCTTACCGTATACATATTGGTGAAAGCGCTTACATGCAAATAATATAGCGAACATTTCTTTTTCTATTTGCGCATAACCAATTTCGGTCTGTTAATGTCTTTGACGCATATGCAATTGGCTTGCTGTTTTGCAGCAATGTCGTACCAAGCCCAAATTTAGAAGCGTCGCACTGTATAGTGACGAGTTTCTTGGAATCAAAATAGGCTAGGACTGGACTGTCTGTCAAAATCGATTTCACTTTTTCAAATGCATTTTCTTGGTGACTGTCCCATGTGAATTCTGTGTCTTTTTTCAGCAAGTCTCTCAGCGGAGATGTAATGCTAGCGAAATTTGGTGCAAACTTTGTCAAGTAAGTCACCATTCCGAGTATGGTCTCGAGCTCTGCTTTTGTCTTAGGTGGATCCATTTCTTTAATGGCATTTACCTTTTTGGGGTCTGGCTTCAGACCATTTTCAGTGAGAATGTGACCAAAGTATGGTACTTCAGTGACACATATGACACATTTGTCTGGGTTAAACTTTATACCGCGTTGCTGTGCGCGTATCATAACCTTTTTTAAGTGTTCGTCATGTTCAGTCTTATTTTTTCCATAGACTAATATGTCGTCTACAATTCAAATGTTTCGTCAATTTTGCGTTGGAATTCATCTTGAGAACAATTTAGCCCGAAAGGTAAACGGAGGTAACGGTACCTGCCGAAAGGCGTATTGAATGTCGTAAGGTAAGACGATGAATCCGACAGCTTTATGCTCCAGTAACCACTTGTCGCGACTAAAACAGAGAAGTGCGTTGCTGCTCCAGCAAGCTGTGATACTACCTTGTCAAAGGTACGAGTTGGATAATGGGGTCGACGTATGGCCTCATTCAGTGCTTTAGGATCTAAGCAAATTCTTAGGCTTTTTGTCTTGGGTTTTTTCACAACAACAAGTAAATTTACCCAGTCTGTCGGCTTTGTCACTTTAGCAATTATATCATTGCTTTCCATTCTATTCAGTTCGTCCTTTAGTCTGTCACGCAACGCTTCTGGTACTCGTCTGAGTGGGTTAACTACAGGGACTGCACCTGGTTTAAAATGTAAATGCACAGTGCCTGGTAACAGACCTACACCCTTAAATACATCTTGAAATTCGTGCATTATTTGTGACTTATTTGTTGCAAGTCAGCATTTTTTGCTTTTCATGCTGATATATCAACTGTATCAAACTCATGTCAAGGGTGGTGTTGAGGCTCAAAAGGGGAGTTGCTTTTGTTTCTACTACATAGAAGTATGCACTTAAGTTTCTTTCTTTATAACTGATTGGTAATTTAACTTTACCAATAACCTTGAGGGGGTCACCTGTATATGATGACAACTGACTATCACAGGGCTCTAGTGTATGCTTGACATTAAGATCATGATACTTAACAGCAGGTATAATGTTGACCTGGGAACCTGTATCGATCTTAAATTGAAGAGGTGTTTTGTTTGGACCAACGGTTAGTGTGGCAAAAGCTTGATTATTTTGAGAAAAATATTTATTTACCGTGTCAACATAGAAATCCGAATCGTATCCATTTTGCACAATGTTTATCTCATTCACTTTTTCTGATTTGCACACCCTCTGGAAATGGTTAGTGTTTCCACACTTTCTACATATTTGTCCTTTTGCTGGACATACGTCATTATGTTTATGTACATTATATCCACAATAAGCACATTTTTTGTCCTTGATATGCTTGTTCTTGTTCGTCTTCTGGTATCCGGTTATACCTGTCGGCTTTGATTGTTGTTGTTTCACCGGTTCTGCAGGATGTCTCCGGACAGCATTTACAGCCTGTTCGTTCCTTGTCATTTCCCTCATTTGTTCCTGGGAATACTCGTATTTCTGGCTCATCTGTATTGCCTTTTCCAACGAAAGTTCCCTTCCAACATTAATCAGTTTTTCTCTGATCCTGTTTGAATTTGTCCCAAAGACAATACGATCTCTGATCCTTTCGTCCATGTTGTTAAAATCACAATCTCTGGCTTTTAGTCTTAGCCTTGTTACGAAAGATTCGATTGTTTCATTCCCTTGTCGTTCATTATTAAACTGATATCTCGCAAATATCGGGTTAAGCGTCGGTTGAACGTGACATCTAATCTGTCGTAGAATGTTTTCAATTTCTTCGCATCAGCTTCAGAAATATCAATCCACGTGCGCCTTTTGTCTCTGCCCTTGTCCCCGACCCATAACAATAGGTAGGCCACTTGTTCTTCCTCCTCCTTTCCTGAAAGAGGACCACTCAATACAAGTTCCACGTGTCTCACAAACTTTTCCCATTGTTCGGGTAGATTTGTATCGTCCAATTTCATCGATGGAGGCACAATTCCAGCAAGTTCCATGATTAATTCTACTGAATTTCTGACACCAAGTAATATTGTATGCTTTTAATATAAGACGCAAAGTCCTACACTAATGTGGTAATGAATAAATACATAACACGAGCTGTGTTGGTACGTCTTCTTTATTTGACCACCTGCATAGAAGTGGAGATTAACATTTATCAGTGGGCGAAAGTTCCAGTATTAGAATGCATGATGGGTAGAGTCATAGACTGGCTATAAACAAATACTGTTACAATCAGTAGTAGTAGTAGAAGTAGTAACAGCAGCAGTAGTAGTAGTAACAGCAGTAGTTGTAGAAGTAGTGCAAGTAGTATTAACAGCAGTGGCAGCAGCAACAACAGCAGTAATCTTAGAAGTAGTTGTAGTAGAGCAGAAGCAGTAGTAGTAGTAACAGCAGCAGTAGTAGTAGTAGCAATAACAGCAGCAGTAGTAGTAGTAGGAACAGCAGTAGTAGTAGAAGTAGTGCATGTAGTAGTAACAGCAGTAGCAGCAGCAAAGACAGCAGTAGTAGTAGTGGAGCAGCAGTAGTAGTAATAACAGCAACAGTAATAGTAAAAGTAGTAGTAGTAGAGCAGCAGCAGCAGCAGTAGTATTAGTATTAGTAATAATAACAGCAGTAGTAGTAGTAGTAATAACAGCAGTAGTAGTAGAAGTAGTCCATGTATTAGTAACAGCAGTAGCAACAGCAACAACAGCAGTCATAGTAGCAGCAGTAGTAGTATTAGTATTAGTAATAATAACAGCAGTAGTAGTAGAAGTATTAACAGCAGTAGTAGTAGAAGTAGTGCATGTATTAATAACAGCAGTAGTAGCAGCAGCAGTAGTAGTAGTAGTAGTAGTAGTAACAGCAATAGTAGTAGAAGTAGTACATGTATTAGTAACAGCAGTAGAAGCAGCAACAACAGCAGTAGAAGTAGTAGTATTAGAGCAGCAGCAGTTGCTGTTGTAGTAGAAGTAGTGCATGTATAAGTAACAGCAGTAGTAGTAGTAGTAGCAGCAGCAATAGTACTTGTAGTAACAACAGTAGTAGTAGAAGTAGTACATGTATTAGTAACAGCAGTAGCAGCAGCAACAACAGCAGTAGTAGTAGCAGCAGCAGTAGAAGTAGTACATGTATTAGTAACAGCAGTAGCAGCAGCAACAACAGCAGTAGTAGAAGAAGTAGTAGTAGTAGAGCAGCAGCAATTGCTGTTGTAGTAGAAGTAGTAGTAATAATGGTAGTAGTAGTTGTAGCAGCAGCAGTAGAAGTAGTAAATAAGTCAAAAGTATACCAATATTTTTCCAATTGTGAAAATATTGGAAAACACTGGACTTTTTTCTGGTCAAGAATTCAAGTTCAAGCTTTTCCAAGCTTTTCCATCCGAAGTATGCTGATGGACAGAGAGAAGAAGTTCAAAGAAATCCAATGTTTATACACAGGGAAAAACATTGGATTTTGATGGATTAAAAATCATTGGATTTTGATGGATTAAAAATCCAATGTTTTCCAAACTTTCTCCAAAAAACAATCTTGAGAATTCCATGGAAATTCTAGGAGTTTTCATTCCAAGGAAATCCAATGTCTTTCCAAGAGAGAAAACATCGAACTTCCATGGAATTCTAAAGAATTCTTAGGAATGAAAAAATGCTTGGATTTACTTCTGCAGGGGTATGGGTCATGGTGTTTATTCGGAATGTATTTGAACAGTATGTAAAACAAATATCTAATAATTTTGAATTTGGGATATTATTGAAATTTGACAAGAGTATTCTTAATTCGTTTTTAAACCTTATGCTCATTTGTGTCTACATTCCACCAGAAAATTCTCCATTTTATAGAGGATTAGCAGCAAATTATTAGGAATGCAAATTATAGAAAATGAAATAGTTGACATGCAGACTATTTATGCAGATTGTAAAAGTCTGCTTTCTGGTGATTTCAATGCAAGAACAGCAATACTGAATGATTTTACCTCCATTGACCCAGATATTTCAGAACTAAATGAATATGAAGATATACTAATTACAGATATTGGTATAAAAAGAGCATCATGTGATGATAAAACTAAAAAAAATGGGATAATTTGGAAGAGAGATACTTGAATTTTGTAAAACCTACTATTTGTGTTTGGTAATGACAGAGGGATTGGGGAGTATACGTATATAAGTCCAATGGGGTGTAGTGTTATAGATTACTTACCGTGTTGTAAACACAAATTATGTGCATACAGCAACAGCATGAACAGTTTGACCGCCACAGTTGACGGGCTGCGCAAATCCCTAGACAAACGATTGGGAAATCGTCCGAATACGACATTGTCCTCCGATTCAGAATCGCAAATTGAAAGCAGTTGCTCGGAAGATTACGAGGCTGATGACAGTCATTGTGGTAGGAGCGAGGGAGCAAACAGTGTGGTACCACTGTCGACGTCTTCGTCGGACAGAATACTTGAGCTGAAATCGAGGGGGAAAAGCTTTGTGAAGGAAACAGTGTATGGGCCGTCGTAAAGAGTGAATTCGCCCACACGGTCAATCAGGGATTGAAGTCAGTTGTTGACCACAAAAGTGACAGTGTTCGTGGGCTATTAGAGAAGTACAACAGGCCTGAAAACTGTGAATTTCTGAATGTACCTAAAGTTGAAAATCGGTATGGACCAGCAAACAGACTGACAAGTCAGTTCGGGATACAGACAAGCTGTTCCAAAGATCACAAGGATATTTAACTAAAGGAATGGTGCCTCTGGTTCAGGTTATGAATAAAGCCCTACATGCAGAAGCCATGGATGTGGAAGAAGTATTCGATTTAACCACGGATGCATTCACTTTGTTGTCCTATTCCCACAGGGATTTGTCTTGCCACAGAAAACGCATGTTGACACAGGCTATAAGTACAAATTACAGAGTTTGTGTACTGAAACCTCCCCCATCTCAGCCACACAATTGTTTGGAGATGACAGTAGCAAAAGTACATGGATGAAAGTCAAAAGCTTAGTAGTAGTATTCAAAATAAACCAAAGGCAATGCAAACAAACTGGGGGATTTAAATCCTATATAAGGGACAGTCGCGGTGATGGACGTAGAAGTAAACCGTATTTTAAAGAAGGACAGTACAACGCGGCATCGGGAAGACAAGATCAGGGATCTTTTTTAGAGAAGGGGGCCTTCTCACGGGCCCCATGTCAGCAGAAAAAGCAATTCAAGAAAGCACACCAGGGCCACAAGGGACACCAGAAATAGTGAGGCAAATTGATTAAGTAATTTGACGCTTACAAATACTCCTGGCTCATTTACAGCGTGAAAAATTTCAAACTTTGTTCATAACTGGCAGAAAATTACAGATGTTTCATTCCTTTTGACCATTGTGCGTCAAGGGTATCATATTGGATTTGACTCGGATCCTTGTAGTCAGTGCCATAGAATAGAAGTTCATTTTAATGAAAATGAAAATCATATCATTGACCAACTTTTGGACAAATTTGTGAAGAAAATGGTGATAGAGGAGACTATGCATGACTGTGGGGAGATAATATCAAATATTTTTATTAGATCTAAACCCAACGGGTCATACAGATTGATAATCAATTTAAAAAAATTAAACGAACATATTAAGCAAAATTGGCTTTAAGATTAGTTAAACAAAAATGTTATTTTTCTAAAATTGATTTGAAGAATGCCTATTATAGTGTTCCAATTGCACGTCAATTCAGGAAATATTTGAGATTTACTTGGAAGGGAAAGTTATTTCAGTTTACATGTTTTCAACTTTACGTAAGGATGGGCACATAAACATAGCATACATTGACGATGCATTGCTTCAAAGTGACACATTCGAAGAATGTAGGCTAAATGTACTGGAAACAGTTACATTAGTTGACCGTTTGGGACTCACGACACATCTTGAAAAATCAGAAACTATCCCAAAGCAAGTGAAAGAGTTTGTGTTTTTTTTTATTAACTCTTTAGACATGACAGTAAGACTAACAGCAAGAAAAGTCTCTGATATTGCAAATCAGTGCTCTAAGATTTAAAGAAAAAGAGTTATTACAATTCGGGAATTCGCACAATAATTTGAAAATTGGTTGTGAGTGAACCTGGGGTACTTTATGCTCCCCTGTATTATAAACCATTTGAAATACAAAAGGACGTCGAGTTAAAACAAGCCAAGGGAAATTTAAATAAAGATGTGGTATTATCAAATTCAAGTATTGACTGTTTGACATGGTGGGTTAACAATGTTTAAAAAGCCTTATAGGCCAATCAATTTAGGGAAACCAGAAATGAAGGTCGAGTCTGAAGTAGTGGGATAGATTATGGCGCAGGGACGTGACAAATGGGTAGGAAATAAGTGGGATTTGGACAACTGACGATAAAAAACATCATATAAATTATTTAGAATTGAAAGCAGCATATCTGGGAATTAAAGGACTGTGTGATAATATTAAAAATCAAAATGACCAAGTCTATTTAGACAACACAACTGTCATCAAGTATATTTCTAAGATGGGGGGTCAAAAAAATTACTTAATTGATCTTACCAGAGAATTATGAGAGTGGTGTGCAGATCATAATATTATGTTGACTGCGTATCACATACCTGGGCGACTGAACATACATGCAGACGGATTGAGTCGACAAAAACTTAACCCTGACATGGAATGGTACTTAGATACAGACATCCTTAACATCATAATGGACTGATATGGGCATTGTGATATTGACATGTTTGCTGCTAATAATAATTTGCAGATTCCAGTTTATGGTATCCTCTTTAAAGGACGCGGCAGCATTTGCAATCAATGCTTTTTCATTGAATTTGAGAGACTTTAACTCATACATGTTTCCACATGAACCCAGTAACTGCTCAAAATCACCCGTTGCAAAAACTACACCTTTGTGCTTTCAAAGTCTCCGGCAAGAAATGTGCAGTAGAGGGGTTTCGCCGGATGCTGCCGACATCATCTTGGCATCGTGGAGACCAACAACACAAAAACAATTTGGGGCGTACATCGCGCAGTGGAACACAAAATTGATAGGTTTTCGTCATCTGTGATTCTTGTTGTGCAATTTTTGACTAGATTACATGCCAGAGGGTTAGGATATAGTGCCATAAATACAGCTAAGTCAGCAATATCTAGTTTTGTAGAAATTGTTAGTAACATACAATTAGTTGTCCATATACTTATGAAACAATTTATGAAAGGGATTTTTCAGTTGAAACCTGCTCTTTTAGAAAATAACTGTCACTTGGGATGTCCGTGTAGTTTTACAGACTTAAGTTCACTTACACCCATTAATTCATTAACATTAATACAAATCAGCATGAAATTAGTAATGCTACTGGCATTAACCACAGGGCAGAAATTAGTAATGCTACTGGCATTAACCACATGGCAGAGTAGTCAAATTTTATTCTATATTGATTTAAAAAGTGTAGAAATAACTGATAAGTATATACAAATTAGAATTGGTGATCTGCTGAAACAGTTAAAAGTTGGGAATCATTTAGATGAGATATACATTAAACCATATCCGGTTAATAATGATTTATCTGTTGTAACAGTATTCCAAGAATACGTAGAAAGTACTAAGCTTCTGAGAAATAATGTGTCGAAAGTGTTCATAAGTTCCCAAAAAAGGTATAAAGCTCTTTCTTTGTATCACTACAATTTCAAAATGGATTCAAACTGTGTTACAGAAATCTGGGATAGACATGGGCATTTTTAGCGCACATAGCACTAGAGGAGCATCAACTAGTGCAGCCATAGGAAAAGTGCCAATTGACAATGTGTTGAGAACTGCAGGTTGGAGAACAGACTTCTGAAAATTCTATAAGAGGGAAGTAACAAATAATCCTGCATTTAGCAAACGTATACTTGATATGCAGACTGCTAAAAACTGAAAACTGAACAGATAGGTAAATGTGCCAAAATAGATTTTTTAAACGGTTTACATACATACATGTACATACTTTAAAGAACATGACAAAGGTTAGATCTTATTATATGTATTAAGAGGTAGATTTAACTATTTTGTTGTTGCATGATTTACATACATGTACTGTATTTACCGGTTCATATGGTTTTGCAAAAATATACATTTAGTCATATCAGAAATCGAATTGCTCTGATTTTCACCGTAAAGTATTGCGTATAATGATCTGGTAATCATCTGCGTCTAAGACCATGAAGTATGTTCTCTAAAAACTCATGGGATTCTGTTCTGGTAGATTAGGATAACAAAATTGACAAATTAAACAAAACTTATGTTGGTGTTTGATGTCAATTTTGTTAGTCCTAATCTACCTAGGATAACAAAATTGACAAATTAAATGAAACTTATGTTGGTGTTTGATGTCAATTTTGTTAGTCCTAATCTACCAAGAATCACAGGCCCACTCAAATACCCTCCCAGTGATTCTACATGCTACATACTTCGTGGTCTCATCTTTTTGAAGTCTGATATTATCGCGTCACGTGATCACGCTCACTCCTGTGATTCTTGGTAGATTAGGACTAACAAAATTAACATCAAACATCAACATAAGTTTCGTTTAAGTTGTCAAATATACATGTTGAATGCAGGCACTAGTCTGTAGGATTGAGTCGGTGATTGTTGTGCATGGTATTACAGTGTATAAACAATATCTCTGGTGTTCCGTTAACCATCCCTTATGGGTCCGAATATTACAGTGTTCAGTATATACTGGGATGTAGTGTCATTGACAGTTTTCAGTTTGTACTGTGATGTAGTGTTCATTTTGTACTGGGATCAGTATATACTAGGGTCTAATGTTCAGTTTGTACTGGGATGTAATGTTCATTTTGTACTGGGATGTAGTGTTCAGTATGTACTGGATGTAATGTTCAGTTTGTACTTGGATGTAGTGCTCAGTTTGTACTGGGATGAAGTGTTCAGTTTGTACTTGGATGTAGTGTTCATTGTGTACTGGGATGTAGTGTTAGTAGTATAGATATGAGGGGTATCAGCACAGTTTCCCTCCCGCGGGGCACGAAAAAAACTAGTGAAATATGCCAGGGGGACTCAGGCGTAACTCTCATTTACACACCAAGATCTAAAGGTAAGTCACGCCTAAATCAACACCCAACATATTTCAACAGTTTTCTCAAGCACCTCGTGAGGGAAACTCCGCTGGTACCCCTCATATCTATACTACTAATCAATCCGGTTTGTCATCTGTTAAAAGAACAACACAAAACACGCATTACATATAATTAAGTATTTAGGAGAGCGCAATTTTATTTTATGTCTACTTTCGGCAAATCGAAGTTTTTCAATAACATTTGCAACTCATTACGGAACCGGGCAGTAGTCTTCATCATCGCTCTGCATAGTTCAAGATATTATTTAATATGTTCAATATCCTTGAATGGAACTATTGAAATCTTCATTGTAACCCTTCCATTTAATCAATGCTTGTTTCTTTTTGTAATCACGTCGTATTACTTTTTCAATCCTGAATACTTCTTGGTCAGCTTTTATCATTTTTAATTCATAAACGTTTCCATCAATGTTTTCGTTGTTTAAATCTTTTATATTGTATGTCACAGGATTTGTGTTTTGAATTTCATCAACAATAAATATTTCTTCAGTCCAATTTGGGGTATAACTTTTCTCAAACGTTCTTTTATATTTGCTGATTCTAACATTATCCCCTATTTTAAACTTTGGCTTAATTTGATTACTTCTCATTTTTCCATACAAGTTGAAATATACCGTTCCTTTATTCTTTTCATTACTAGCTTCAGCTGGTGTCATTTTAATACTCCAATGTTTTGTATTATTATACTTATCAACCATTATCTGCAGCACATCTAAATATGTGTTTGTATTGTTTGCTGTGAAATATTTCCACATCCTCTCTTGTAATGTTCTATTAAATCGTTCAGTTATTACAGCTTTTCCGAAATTAAAAGTGTGATACATTTTCATAGTATTATCATCAAGAAATTGCTTAAACGTCTTGTTGTAAAATCCCACACCTTGATCAACCCACAACAATTTACACTGTCTTCCTGTACTGATTATCTGTTTGAACGCTTTTGTTATTTCTAAACCAGTTTTATTTGGAACTGGTACAACCCAAGCAAATTTACTAAATAAATCAATAACAGTAAGCAAGTATTTAGTACCTTTATTATACTTTAAAAATGACTGCATGTCAACCAAGTCAGCAGACCATATTTTATCAATTTCATTAACAATCACACGGCGTTAAGTGAACTTTCTTCGTATAGGTTTATGAAGTTCATCTGCTAACTTGTCAGTCCATTTCAACACCTTTTTTCGTTTTTTTAGTTTCCAAGACCAAGTTTATATTTTGCACTAATAACTGTTTTTACTATCAAATTCTTAGCAATCTTTTCTCCAATAGTTTTAGACTTACTAGATTTCAAACCAGTAAGCATGTTTGTATCACACATTGATTTATTACTAGGATTTTCATCATAACAAATATCATGATCTTTGCCAACAGCATCTAACTCATTTACCGGCTCTCCGCTATCAAGCGGATTACCCGGACCGCAATATTTATAACCAAAGGAAGTGTTAGCCCTTTTTTGGGTAGCAAAGGGAGCAAAGCTTTATGAATATCAATATTTCCACCTTCTGTGTTTTTAACAAACTTTGTTTTAGTAATACCACAAGATGTACAAGTTGCTCTTAACATGTTTCTACCATTTTTTGCTAAAACATACTTAGGATCAACATTTTCAGTAACCTTTTTTTCTTTTATACAAGAGCTCATATATAATATGATTAGATTCAACTTCGTTTACAAAATATGATTTTATAATGTTTTTTTTTCTATTGGTTTGTATGGTTTTAATAATTTGTAAAGAATATCGTACACACTATTTCTCTCTTGCAACTTTTTGACAAAGTACAAACAGAAATATCCACACAAGACACTTGTTTTATCTTGATATTGAATGGTGTTGTACTTTATATCAGGTATGTAATTTAAAACTTCTTTTGGCGGGCTCAGGCCAAATGGATCAAAGTAATAATTATCATAGTAACTATCATATTAACAAGTCCAGTGTGTACCAGGTCCAATATAATCATCAAGATTAATAATACCACCTTCTTGTTTATTTTGTTTTGTCGGTAATTTGTTCTTGCTAAACACTCCCCTGAATTTTTGTATACCAAACCGCTTAACCAACTTTATTATGTCTAAGTTAGAGAAAGGCTCGTTTTTGAAAAAAAAAATTATGAATGGGATACTTCTATACGGTCTAATTTGTGAGTCTAATTGCAAACCTTTTCCACGATCAACTCTTAGTCCTTTTCCTTTTCTACCTACTTGCAAACCTTTTCCAGTTAAACCACTAATAAGAGATCCAATCAATGGAATTCCTAATGATGCACGCATTCCAAGAAATCCTCCATCTTGTTGTTGCTGCTTTGTCAGTTTAATAGGACAACCTTTAGACTTTTATCATCTTGTTTCTTTGTGCAAGTGTTAATTTATTTGATCCAAGAAGTGCTTGTTTTTTTGCCACTAGGAATAGTTGCAATCCCATTTCCGAATAGTTTACCAATTCCAGTACTTGCTAAGTGCTCCTGTTACTAGTGGTGCTAATACTTTTGGAACAAATTTTGCAACAGTTGGTAATATTGTTTTAGTTAACAAACCAGCTAATGCGCCTAAAAAGCCTCCATTCTTGGACTGAGATCTCATTTGCGATTTTGATATATTTAGCCTTGTTATTATTTTTAATCTGGGTAGCTGTAAGTAGCAAAGGAAAGTTTCCAGTTAGTTGGTTATTTTTTAACCTGGGCGTTGATTCACTTTTGTTTTCATATGCTTTTGCCAGACTTCGTTTCTGGCCATCTGATAAATTTACTGAATAATTTACGTAAGTCATATATATTATAAGTTAGATTAAACAATAACTAGTTCATTTCCAATAGTTTCAATAGCAACATCTTCCTTGTACAAGACTAAAGAATAAATGTTATACCAAGCGGTAGGAACGTTGTTTAGTTTATATCTCAAACTCAGTTGTTTTGGATCAATACTGACTTCATGTCCCTTGTAACTCAAATCGAAATATATCATTCCGAAGAGATTTTTAAAATTACCCACACTGAGTAAAGTTCCAGTGTTTTTATCTTTTTGTTTGTAAGAATAATTAATAACATCTCTGATTGATTGATTGAATTGGATTTTATAGTCGCACCAACAGCTAAGGTCATATGGCGACTTTCCAGCTCCCATTGGTGGAGGAAGACCCCAGGTGCCCCTCCGGGCAATTTTCGTGCACGGGCGGGCACCTGGGTAGAACCACCGACGTTTTTTAAGCCAGCTGGATAGCTTCCTCACATAAAGATTCCTAAGCCCCTGAGGGATCGAACCTACAGCGGTGAGGGGCAAGTGATTTCAAGTCAGAGACGTTAACTACTCGGCCACGAACGCCCCCCCCCCCCCCCAATATCATCTCTGAATATTCTTATAATATGATCATAGCTGTATTCAGTTTCTGGATAATAAACTCCATTTCCAACTTCCAATCTAGCTGATTGTAAATAGCAATTAGCATCAGCAGCATTTAGTTTTAAAGTATCTAAAAGATGAGGATTTTGTGTTTGAGAAGAACTCTTGTCTGACCTTTGCAGATAAACAAAAACATGTTTTGGACTTTTGACTCCAGCCGTTATTCTAAATACAGATTCTGTTAGTTGGGTACTTCTGCTTTCTTGTATCGTCTCACGGAGGTAGGACCATTCTGTTGATGTCATATAATTTGACATAACATAAGTTAAACCATCTGAGTTAAATATCATTCACAAAACTAATTTATTAATAACTACTCTACCTTCATCACCACCAGCTTTGAAAATTAGCACATTATCATCTGTCAGTTGCAAGCTGATTTGAATCTGTCTAGGAGGAAGAATGTTTGTTTCCAAACCCTCAAAGAAGGAATATTTATTTAATGGAATTATAGAATCAACTTTTTGATTAGTTATGATTAAAGAATGACGAGCAGCAAATCCTAGGTTATAACTGTCTTGATCATCTCGAGATTCTGCCACAGCTGTGGTATCTAAATAAAAGTATTCATTTGTTCCAGTTGTCCTTACATAATCGCCAGAAATTTCAAGCAAGTTTTTGACATTAACAAATCTGTGAAGATTATTTCCATCGTAAACTATTTTTCCATTTTGCTTTACTTGCAGTTGATTAATCAGCGAAGCTGCATCGTTAATTAAAGCAATTCTGTCAGCGTCTGCAAAAGCAGCTCCATCAGCAAGTTTGTTTACTTGAAAACTGATTTCAAAATATGCGTTATACCAATCAAAGTAAGAACTTCTATAATTTAGTGTAAACTGATAACCACTTTTCATTTGTCTGGTATTATTTCCTGGTTGTGCTATGGGAGTAACTGAATAGGTACATGTTCATATCTAGTATTATATTGATTACTTCGAAACATCTATATACTAGTAATTAGATTATTTTTTATTAATTAATCAATTAATTCTTGCATGAATTTCCCTTCCGGATAGTAATCTGTTAATTTTTGTATTTACATCTTCTTCAGTTTTAGCTACATCTTCTTCAGTTTTAGATACATCTTCTTCAGTTTTAGCTACAACTTCTTTTTTGTTATCAGCCTTTGTAAGTTCTTTAAAAATTATCTCACCATTTGGTTTAGGTTTAATAACTGAAACTAACTTATCAGCAGCCATTTTTCCTACTTTATCCCCAAGTTTTTTAGAATCACTTTCTAAGATTTGTTTTCAAGCAGTTACTAATGCTTTCTTGCCTGCTGTTTTCACAGACTCACTAAATATCTTTGATCCGACTTTTGAAAAAATGTCAAATATGCCAGCTCCGGTTAATCGATCAACTTGAGTATATGTTCCCGTTCTAGTGTCATAAACTTTTTTAAACGTGCCATATAACTTATGTTACATTAATTCCTTCAAAACAAAACGGAATGATGTGTGGACACCATTAATATTAATAATCTTACCAGAGAAATCGGTAATGTAAATATTAATACTGTTAATGATTGTTTTGTTTACTTCACAGAACCCGACTCTTATCGGTTCATCTTTGAAAGGATATGATCTCGTAAGATCAGCTGTGCTTATTTCATAAATGACATCCCCGTATGATCCATCAACAATAGAATTACTAATCAAATCACAGTGGATATACAATGTATCAATAGAATTTGTTATTTTTTGGTGTCACAGTTCCAAATTTAGTTTCTCTAATAACTGCATCTTTGTCAAACCCAATCAAGGTGTGAAAGTTTGAGTCTCTCAAATCAAGTAAAAAAATATTATGAATGGTAACTATACATTTGAAACTCGATAAATCAAACTCAGTTCTTATCGGGACAGGCGAGTCATCAGTTAAATCATTGTTTACAGCCAATGCTTCTTTTATGTAATTATCAATATCAGCATAACTGTAATTTCCATTTGTAAAACTAATAGTTTTCAAATCTGTTCCATTACTATACCTTATCACTTTGTTATTAAAATCCTCACTAATATTATACCATGAGTAAGTCATGGAATTAATCTTATCAAGTTTGATGTCATACTGTTTGTTCTTACCTAATATTAATGGTCTGTCAAATACAGTTGTAAAATTACTCGGTGTATTTGAGCTGTTAATTGTTGACGCTTTTTCTGATGATAATACAATTTTTTGTTCCATTTAATATAGGATGGATAATTTTTGTTAATACTGATTATTGCGGTATGTCAAATAGCTTATAACTTGATTTTTTCAAAATTGAAAACTTGTGTAGTGTTGCGCTCTATATATGAACTAAAATTAAGATCAAATGGTTTGAGATAAAATTCAAATGTTTTATTTAATATTCGTTTGTCATTTTTATTATCGGGTAGAGATTCTCAAAGGTCTCATACGTCGAATAAATAAGGAATTGTTCTACATCTGCTCCTGTATAAGTAAAATCTATTTCAAATACATAACGGCCTTTTTTAAGAATTTCTAATTCATTTGGATAACGTTTTTTATAATATTCGTCACCTTTTACAAGTGGATTTGCTACAAAAGTAAACGCCTCGAGAAAAGCATCACGTTTGGTTCTTTCAAGTGGTTTTTGCGTCGGGTATGATACAAAAGTATTATCATCAGTGTAATCTTGAATAATACTTATTCCATCTATTGTATATTCAACAAGTAGAATCCGGCTTAAATAGTCTACTTTTACTTTCAACCCATCAATTATACCAATAACTGCTGTATGCCGACTATCAGACTTTTGATTAAACTGTTTCAATGAATCTATTTCACCATCAAAAGCTTTGCTTCTTTCATCCTGAGCAGCTTTCAATTGCTTCGAAGCATCACCAATAGCAGTCTCAAGTGTATCAGTGTTAACCAGTTTGCTCAGGGCAGTCTCCAGCGACTTACCGTCAACCATTTTCGTTTTGATGTCTTCAAATTCTTTGTTGATATCGTCGACGTTAGTGGTTGTCTGCTCATGTAATATTTTAATTTGAGTTATTTCGGTAGTAAAAGCAGTTCTCATTTGTTTTGAAGCATCAGCAATAGCAGTTTCAAGTTCATTATTGTCAACCATTTGTGTATTTATTTCTCCGATCCGTGTATTAATATTTTGAACACCAGTTCTTATTTGTTCACTTAATTTCTTGAAGTTTTCACTCTCTTCCAACACATCTTTCTTTTCTAGCTCTTTCAAAGCATCACTCAAAAGTTTTATTTCATCTTTCAATCCGTTTTGAATTTCAGTCATTTTCCCACGGTTTGCTTGAAACTTTGTTTGTATCAGACTTAATTTATCTGCAACACCTGTTGTCAACTTTTTTATCATGTCTGGAATTTTATCAATATTATAATCACGTATGATTCTTGTTATTCTTCTTTGAACATATTGCCTTTTTATCGCATCATCTGGTTTGTCTCGATTGCCTACATTGATAATTTTATTTTTATTCATGTCAAGATCACTTCTCAAAACATTTTCCTGGTTTCTACCCTTGTGAAGATAATTAACCAAATGTTTTTGTTTTACAGCACAATACCAACATTTGTAATATTAACACTGCCAGTAGTAACTTCCTCGCCAAGATCATTAAAAAGCCCCATTATATATAATATGATTAGATTAAATATCACCGGTGAAGTTTCTTTTGACTAACTTCCTCGGGCGATCAAGATACAGAAAGTCGTACTGCTTGTCAGTCGCTTTTCTGTACTGCTCTATGCTGACATCTTGTTCTTTGGAAAGGATACCCAGCTCGCGATTAACCGGAGTTGCAAAGAAGATGTAATGAGAACAGTTCAAACGAAGGTCTTTGGGAGTTTTGTTATAAGATTGAGATAAATAAATTACGCAACAATTTTTATGTCTTTCCTTGATGAAATAATTAATAATATCGTTTTGATTGCGTTCACAAACATAATCGTCGAAAATGACTATCTTTTGTGTGTCAGAATCCAAATCATTCACAGGGATAACTTCATCATTTGAACATTGTAATATATCTTCGACCGAAATTGTATTCTGTTTTGCTATCTTTTCAAGTTTTTGTGACAAAACCTGATACTTAGACTGCTCCAAGTTTTTAGCAAACAAATAAATCTTGTCATAATAAACCAAAGGTTTCAACAACATGTGAACTAATGTGTTTGTCTTGCCAGAACCTGAATTACCGCAAATTAACATTCTAAAACAACAGTCTGGCATAAAGTTCCATAGTTGTTTAAAATTACCGTTTTCTGTTTTCATATCATAGTTTGGAATTGGCATCATAATAATGCTTGGATAATACTTGTCTTAATTTATCTTAATTTATCTTATTTTAATCTAACTTATATTATTACATGTCTTTGTTAAAATGGAAAGAATTAGCAGATAAAATTCAAAAATCAAGTGTGCTTGTTAAAGAATTTGAGAATAAAGTTATCCGAAAAAGACTAGAAAAAGGAGCTAGTTGTGATTTATACACAGAAGTATTTAAACCTGTGACTGGTGAAATAACAGAGCAAACAAGGCGGCTAGCTGAACATTTGATTACCCTTCCAGAAATACGTCAACAGTTGGTTCTTCTCCCTGAGGCAATATATAGGCTTAAAGAACTATTATCTTATGTAATTATATAAATGGACCGTATAGAAAAGAAAATCAAAAACTTTAAGAAAGATCAAACGAAACATGCAAAAACTATTGATTTTGAAGAAGTGAGTAAATTTGACGCAGAGCTTTTAATTTTTTCAAACTTTCAAGATTTGACAGACAGAATCATAACAATGGTAAAACAACTAAACCTGTCATATAAAATAAAAAAAGGAGATATAAACAAACTGCGTGCTTTTTGTAAAAAACAAATTTCAGAGGCAACCAGTTGCCAACCAAAAATATACAAAGTTTCTTTTATTGCCCACTATGATATTTTACTTAAGCAAGAAATTGAAATTATTATGTATGGTTGATTAAAATAATATAATCTTTATTATATGAGTATTTACAGTTATGCGGAAGAAGTAAGAAAACATTTTGAAGAGGAACAGAAGGTTTATGAGAAAGTAGCTGCTTACGAGCAGGCTCTTTTAACCAAGGCAAACGAACTTATCAAAGAGTTTTAGACAGTTCACATGCAACGATTGTCAGATGATATTGCAGCTTTAAAAAAGATTGGGCAATACAAATTGAGATTGAGTGCAATGATGCTGTAAAGCTTCTCACAGATCTAGCAGAAAAAAGGAATTAAGATTTTTAATGAAACACAATTAAAAGCAATGTCTGAAAATGTTGAGTTGTTCAGAGATAATCTAATCAGCAATTTAGAAAAACCTCATGTGATTAATACTGATATCGGATGTTACGAGGACTTTGAAACGTTTGTCGAAAGTTTAAAAGAAATGATTGATGCAGAAGTTTTTGATAAAGACGAGTTTATAAACTATTGCAAATACAGGATAAAAATAAAATCACTGGCAGGCGGAGGCGATCTTAAAACTGTTGATTTTGATAGATACTGCAAATATCATGTAAAAATAAGTCAGATGATAGATAATAGAGTTCTTGAAGTAAAATGCTTTCGGAGATACTTAGACATTCTCCTGGATAATGAAATAGATGCTCTCTTGGATGAGGTTACTAACGAAGACACCAATGAACATGTTTATGAGGTTCCCGATGAGGATACCGGTGAGGACGTCGATGAGGACGCCGACGAGGATCTCGATGAGGACGTCGATGAGGATACCGATGAGGACGCCGGCGAGGATACCGATGAGGATATCGATGAGGACGCCGACGAGGGTATCGATGAGGACGCCGACGAGGGCGAAAATATTAAATAAAAAAATGTTATTTAATTAATTACCTAATAGGGGCTTAAAGAAATAATCTCATGTAATATTATATAATGAGTATTCGAGAAATTGAAACATCCCCAAAACAGTAGAGCAAGGTTTTTAAAGTAGATATTTATGGTAGTGATGATCCGGTTGTTCAACTACAAAAAGCACACTATCCTGCTGTAAAGTTTCTCAAAGCAGAACTAAAAAGAACAGGTGGATTTAAATTAAGCATTGATGTAAAATTTACTTTTTAAAAAAAGTACTGCATGATAAAGAACGTAAAGGAGGTTTTGATTTTGTATACAAAACAGCTTACTTTGCCTCGAAGGCTGTAATAATATTAAACAAAAATCAAATATCAGAAGCATTAGACAAAGCACAGGAAGAAATTATAAATAGAATTGGAAATTGGATTCAGTTGGGAAGTGGTTGGGTAATTGAGACACTAGACGCACACTATATAAATCGAATAAAGTATAAGCCTTTACGGGGTAGCTCTTATTAGGATTTACCAAAAGAACTTGCTAATGCTAGAAAAGGATTGATAAATATAAAAAATGAAAAAGATAACGAGTGCTTTAGATGGTGTCATTTGGCTTATAAATTCCCTGTTGAAACAAATCCCCAAAGAACAACAAAGTATAAAAAGCATATTGGTGATCTTGATTACAAAGGAATTACATTTCCTGTTACTATCAAACAAATCCCTAAAAATAGAAAAACAAAACAACATTTCTTTTAACATATTTGGGTATGAAGATAATCAAGTATACCCTTTGTGCATATCAAAAAATAAAGCAAAAGAATCGTCTGATATGCTTTTGATCACTGAAAAAGAAAAAAATCATTATGTATGGATAAAAGATTTTAACTGTTTGATGTATAATAAAACAGCACGAAAGGAAAGAAAATGGTTTTGTAAAACATGCCTAAAATGTTTTACATCAGAAAGAGTTTTAGAAAAACATAAACCTGTTTGTCTTTCACCTACCGGAAAACAAGCAGTAGAGATGCCAAACAAAGATGAAAAAGTTAAGTTTAAAAACTATGACAGACAGCTAATGGTTCCGTTTGTTATATATGCTGATTTTGAAGCAGTAACCGAAAGTATTTCTTCAGTATCAAACAATCCTAAAAAATCACATACGGAAGCATATCAAAAGCATACTGATTGCAGTTATGGGTATAAGGTTGTTTGTTGTTATGATGATCAATATTCAAAACCAGTTGTGACATACAGAGGACCAAATGCTGTTTACAAGTTTTTGGAAAAAATGATAGAAGAAGAAAAGTGGTGCAAGAAAACTATGAATGTAAACTTTAAAAAAGATCTAGTAATGTCACAGGAAGAAGAAGCTAGATTCCAAAAATCTAAATCATGTCATATTTGTGGTAATGGTTTTGCAACAACTCTCAAAAAAGGTGACGCGGGTTATACAGTGGCATACAAAAGCTCCATCAGAAAAGTCAAGGACCATTGTCATATAACTGGAAAGTACAGAGGAAGCGCTCATGACATATGTAATATTAATTTCAGGTTGACTAGAAAAATACCTGTTGTGTTTCATAACTTGAGAGGATATGACTCTCACTTCATAGTGCAGCACATCGGGAATTTTAAACGAAACATAAATTTTATACCAAATAACATAAAAGCCATGTACTTTTCCGTTAGGACAAAGTTTGGTGTTTATTGACAGTTTCAGTTTATGTCTCAATCATTAGAAAATTTAGTAAAAAACATCCCTTCGTTTCAATACACCTCTCAGGAATACTCTGGCGACAAGCTAGAATTAATAAAACGAAAAGGCGTTTATCCTTATGATTACATGAACAGTTTTGAACGCTTCAAGGATACTAAGTTACCTGACAAAGATAGCTTTTATTCTCAATTAAATGATGAGCATATTTCAGATGCAGATTATGAACACGCTAAAACAATATGGAAAACATTTAAGATTAAAAATATGGGAGAATATCATAATCTGTATCTTAAGACTGATGTGCTGTTACTGACAGATGTTTTTGAAAACTTTAGAAAAATGTGCATTGAGTATTACAAATTAGATCCTTGTCATTACTTCAGTAGTCCTGGTTTAGCCTGGGATGCATGCCTCAAGATGACTGGTACATGTATCCAACTTGATTTAATAACTGATATTGATCAATATTTGTTTGTGGAAAAAGGATTAAGAGGCGGTACGAGTTTTATCGCAAACAGATATTCACAGGCTAACAATAAATATATGAAAAACTATGACAAGAAAAAAGAAAACAAGTACATAATATATCTCGATGCTAATAACTTGTATGGGTGGGCCATGTGTCAACCGTTACCTACTGGCAACTTCAAGTGGGTTGATAAGTTTGAAAAAGGAAAATCAAATTACATTGTTGAGTGCGATATTACGTATCCTGAGAAACTGCATGACTTGCATAATGATTATCCTCTCGCCCCAGAAAGTTTAAACATAAAAGATGTGTGGTTGTCAGACTATTGTAAAAATTTAAAACAAAAGTTTAATTTAGGACATTGTAATGTGAATAAATTTGTTACGACGTTGATAAATAATGAAAGGTATGTCGTGCATTTTAGAAACTTAGAATTGTATAAAAAGCTTGGATTGAAGGTAACAAAAATACACCGAATACTGCAGTTCGACGAATCAACGTGGTTGAAAACATACATAGACTTTAATACTGCCAAGAGAACAGCTGGTAAAAATGCTTTTGAAAAGGATTTCTTTAAACTGATGAACAATTTAGTTTTTGGTAAAACTGAAAATTTGAGAAAAAAAATTAATGTTAAATTGACTCACGATGAGGAGGTCCTCTTAAAATATGCAGCAAGACCATCATTTATTTCTTGTTAAATGTTTTAATGACAATTTATTTGCCATAAACAGAATAAAAGAATGATTAGTTTTAAATCGTCCTTGTTATGTTGGCATGTGTATTTTAGACTTGTCAAAATATTTGATGTATGATTTCCATTACAACTATATCAAACACAAATATAATAGAAAAGCTATTCCTTGTGTTATGAAATAGAAACAAAAGATGTGTATGCAGACTTTTACAAGGATAAATAACTGTTTGATAATTGTGATTATGATCCAAAAAGTCAGTTTCATTTTCATGATAATAAAAAGGTTATTGGCAAGATGAAAGATGAAACTTGTGGAATACCCATTGTTGAATTTGTTGGGTTGCGAAGTAAACTATATTTGTATGTGCTCGATAATGAGGTTAGTACAAAGAAATGTAAGGGTGTTAAAAAGTGTGTTGTTAAAAACAGATAGCACATTACGATTACAAAAAGATTTTGTTTACGTCAACAGAAGCTCACCATGAGATGAAAGTTATTAGATCGCAAAAGCATATTATAAGCAGCTATGCAATAAAAAAAAAAGTGTATCAGCTTATGATGATAAACGGTACATACTATATAACGGACAAGATACGTTAGCATACAGTTAATTGTAATAGTTGAGTAGCATTCAAGGGTTTAAAAATAATTATATAGTATTGTTATATAATGGAACAACAAAGATTAGAAAAGGTTTGCAGAAAAATTAACCATTTAAAAGATAAATATAGAAGAGAATTGATGAGAGGTAATCAACTCCAAGTAGAATATGAGGTAGTCCGTGATGATTCTATGGACACCAAAAAAAGGCGATTGCTGGTTGAAATGGATAATTATGAACGTGAGCTGGCCGGAAACAGAGAAGAGCTTCTTGAACTGAAATACAAAAGAGCCAAGTGTTGGAAAATAAAATACTCCATGGTAAAAAATGATATGCAGAGCAATGATGAAGACTACTGCCCGGTTCCGTCTGACTTTGCTTAATGAGTTGCAAATGTTATTGAAAAACTTCGCCGAAAGTAGATTCGCTGAAAGTAGACATAAAATACAATTGCGCTCTCCTAAATACTTAATTATATGTAATGCGTGTTTTGTGTTGTTTTTTAACAGATGACAAACCTGGTTGATTAGAAGTATAGATATGAGGGGTACCAGCGGAGTTTCCCTCGCTGGGTGCTTGAGAAAACTGTTGAAATATGTTGGTTATGATTTAGGCGTGACTTACATTTAGATCTTGGTGTGTAAATGAGAGTTACCCCTGAGTCCCCCCTGGCATATTTCACTAGTTTTTCTCGTGCCCCGCGGGAGGGAAACTGTGCTGTTACCCCTCATATCTATACTACTAGTGTTCTGTTTGTACTTGGATGTAGTGCTCAGTTTGTACTGGGATGAAGTGTTCAGTTTGTACTGTGATATAGTGTTCAGTTTGTACTGGGATCAGTATATACTGGGGTATAGTGTTCAGTTTGTACTGGGATGTAATGTTCAGTTTGTACTGGGATGTAGTGTTCAGTATGTATTGGGATGCAGTGTTCAGTTTGTACTGGGATGTAGTGTTCAGTATGTACTGGGATGTAATGTTTAGTTTGTACTGGGATCAGTATATACTGGGGTTTACTGTTCATTTTGTACTGGGATGTAATGTTCATTTTGTACTGGGATGTAGTGTTCAGTATGTACTGCGATGTATAGTGTTCAGTTTGTACTTGGATGTAGTGCTCAGTTTGTACTGGGATGAAGTTTCAGTTTGTACTGGGATGTAGTGTTCAGTATGTACTGGGATAGTGTTCATGTTGTACTGGGGGGAAGTGCTCATGAGATAAATGTGTTGCTAAAATTTCAACAGAAACATTATTACAATTATTTTGGTAATATTACATTTTTTCCACAGGTGTGAGGGAGGTACCCAAGGGGACAATTGTGAGGATACACGTGATGTGTGTAAAGCTTTGTCTGGCATAGGCTTGTGTGTTAATGATGGTGCATGCGTCAGTGAGCGCGGGTCTGCCTCGTGCCGTTGTAAATCAGGTTTGTAAATTAAGATGTTACAACAATATTTTCTGTATGTTTTATTTTGCTTTTCCTGTCGAAAGTCCTTTTTTCATTGGTGTGGTGTACTTCCTTTGAAATATAGGTCATGTCCTATTAATGTACAACTCCAGTATATTTCGACTGACAAAGGCGTGCATTTTCATCGCTTCTACATACTTTGTCATGTCCAGTTTATGGTAACTTCTCTGTACATTCTGTACCTAGTGTATGGATCAAACTTCATCAGTGTGCTCCTCTCATCGACCTGACATAATGTTTTATCTTTTTTTTGTCATCTTTTTAGCTCGACTATTATAACAGAAACAAAGAGCTATTGTCCGCCTGAAGTTGTTGTCTGCATATAATAAAGTGAACAAACTTATATCATAAGCATGCCAAACTTATAATTACATCAATTATCAATTCCCCTCAAGCTATTGAAATGTCAAATTTTGAAGAAAAAAAGAAGAAAACACATGACATTATGTTTGGCTTACTCGGACATTTTTCACAAAGCTTTACTACCAAAATGTTTGTGTTGCCTTTTCGAAGAAAAAGGCGATACATAATGATCACTTTGTCGTCCATGCGTCCGTCCGTGCGTCCGTCCGTCTGTCCGTAAACTTTTATTTGTAGCGACTACTCCTCTGAAACTACTGGATGGATATTCATGAAACTTTACAGAAATGTTGCCCATAAAGACTAATTGATCCTAGCAAAAATTCATGTTGATGTGAAATCCAAGACTTTTTCTAAAATGATCAGCATGACATGATGTTGGTCCTTGTCAAAAATTGTTTTGATTCGACGTTAAACATGGCTGCCAACGGCCATCTTTGTTGACATAGAGTTATATAGTAAAAACTTGTAGCGACTACTCCTCTGAAACTACTTGGCGGATTTTCATAAAACTTTACAGGAATGTTGCTCTTGATGTATTATTGATCCTCGCAAAATTTCAGATCGGCCTGAAATTCAAGATGGCCGCCACGGCTACAAATAGATTTTTAAAAAATAAGTTTGTAGCGACTACTTCTTGAAAACTATAAGTGATATTGATATGGGACTTTTTCTAAAATGATCAGCATGACATGATGTTGATTCGAGTCGAACATTATTTTGATTCGACGTTAAATATGGCTGCCAGTGGCCATCTTTGTTAACATAGAGTTATATAGTAAAAACTTGTAGCGACTACTCCTCTGAAACTACTTGACGGATGTTCATGAAACTTCACAGGAATGTTGCTCTTGATGTGTTATTGATCCTAGCAAAATTTCAGATCGGCCAGAAATTCAAGATGGCCGCCAAAGCTACAAATAGATTTTTAAAAAATAAGTTTGTAGCGACTACTTCTTGAAAACTATAAGTGATATTGATATGGGACTTTTTCTAAAATGATCAGCATGACATGATGTTGATCCGAGTCGAACATTATTTTGATTCGACGTTAAATATGGCTGCCAGTGGCCATCTTTGTTTACATAGAGTTATATAGTAAAAACTTGTAGCGACTACTCCTCTGAAACTACTTGACGGATGTTCATGAAACTTCACAGGAATATTGCTCTTGATGTCTTAAATTCAAAATGGTCGCCACAGATAAAAATAGATTTAAAATAAATAAATTTGTAGCGACTACTTCTTGAAAACTGTAAGTGATATTGATATTGGACGTTTTCTAAAATTATCAGCATGACATGATGTTGATCCTTGTCGAAAATTATTTTGAATCAAAATTAAACCTGGTCACCAGTGGCCATCTTTGTTTACATAGCGTTTGTATAGTAAAATTTGTAGTGACTACTCCTCTGAAACTACTAGACGGATTTTCATTAAACTTCACAGGAATGTTGCTCCTGATGTCTAGTTGATCCTAGCACACTTTCAGGTTGGCCGGAAATTCAAGGTGGCCACCACGGCTAAACATAGATTTTTAAAAACAAGTTTGTAGCGACTACTTCTTGACAACTATAAGTGATATTGATATGGGACTTTTTCTGAAATGATCAGCATGACAAGATGTTGATCCTTGTCGAAAATTATTTTGATTCGACATTAAACATGGCTGCCAGTGGCCATCTTTGTTTACTTAGAGTTATATAGTAAAAACTTCAACTTGTAGCGACTACTCCTCTGAAACTACTTGACAGTTTTTATGAAACTTCACAGGAATGCTGACCTAGCTATCAAAATCTATCAGTAGGAATGCTGACCTAGCTATCAAAATCTATCAGTAGAGCTTCATGGTCATTGACCTCTTGTTATTTTAGGTGGATTGTTTTAATATTGTACATGCTGATTAAGTATGATGTGAAAATGTTAGTGAAGAAAAATATTTTTAATTTGATCATTTTTGTCTCGCCTTTTGAAAAAATGCCAGACATAGGCGCCGTTAATTGACGGGCTTGAGGGCGTCAACATATTGTATTATAACTTTTTTGTCCTTGGGAGTAGAATGTTCAAATTTCAAATATAACCTCCTAGTCAATGTCCGTCTTAAGGCCAATAACTTTCAGCCCTCCAACTGACCCTGAGTCCGAGTAAAGGTCACTTAAATACATGTACTGTCACCAAATTTTAACGCAAATATTAACGGTACATGTATTTAAGTGACCTTGACTCCGACCCAGGCTCAGTTGGAGGGCTGAAAGTTTTAGGCATTAAGAAGGACAATGACCGGAAGATTATATATGAAATTTGAACATTCTACTCTCAAGGACAAGAAAGTTATAATACAATATGTATGGACAATGACCAGGAGGTTATATATGAAATTTGAACATTCTACTCCCAAGGACAAGAAAGTAATAATACAATATGTATGGACAATGACCAGGAGATTATATATGAAATTTGAACATTCTACTCTCAAGGACAAGAAAGTTACAATGCAATATGTTAGCGTTAAGATTTTGGTTTAGATTTTGGTTAAATTTTGCGTTAAAGTTCTTACAACTTTGTAGTCCTTTGGAGTAGAGTGTTCAAATTTCATATATAACATCACAGGCTATTGGCCTTCTTATTACAGTAACTATCAGCCTCCAAGTGACCCTGTATCAAGGTCAGTCGCCTCTTAAATACATGTACCGTGTCCAAAAAAAATGTGTTAAAGTGCGTTAAATTCTTATAGCTTTTTTGTTCTTTGGAGCCAAGTGTTCAAATGTCATATATAATCTCCTTGTCATTGTCCTTCTTAATACCAATAACTTTCAGTTCTCCAACGGACAATGGGTTGGAGTCAAGGTCACTTAAATACATGTACCATCACCAAAAAAAATGTGTTGAAGTGTGTTAAATTATTATTATAACTTTTTTGTTCTTTGGAGCAGAGTGTTCAAATTTCATATATAACGACCTTGTCATTGTCCTTCTTAATACCAATAACTTCCAGCTCTCCAACTGACCATGGGTTGGATACCATGGGTTCAGCCTCAAATTGACCCAGTGTCAAGGTCAGTGGTCTCCTAAATACATGTACTGTCTCCAAATTCACAATACTTATACATTATCTCCAAATTAGTAAACCGGGCGGTCCCGTGTATCGGTCTGTCCTCCGAGCATGTTGAGCCGTTAAACAACATTCAATTCAATTCATATCTAAACTCACTGGACAGAATTCTTGTTATTTTAATAACTTCCAGCCACTGAAACACCCATAGTAGCAGTGAACATTACATTAATTATAATAAGCACTGACATTTTCTGATATATATGCTTAGATTAGAAAACAATGAAAGCTGAGAAGCTGGTAATTGAAGCAGTTATACAGAACCATATACACTTTTCACTTGACAGCAACTGATAAGCTGTGCAGATTGAAATGTAAACACTTGGACTTTTTTATTGCTATATATCGAGGGTTCAGTGCGGAACTATATTATCTCCTTCCTTATTCATATGTATTAACAATAGTATTGCACTGATCCCTCGATATCCAAAAAACAAACCATTAATTGCAGAAAATTTGTTTGTTTGTTTGTATGGTGTTTTACGTCATTTTCAACACGTAAGGTTATATATGATGTTCGATTTTTTGTGGTGGAGGCAGACCACCGATTTTTCCTGGGTAGAACCAGTACTGTTCACCTCCCGCCATCCGTAAGAATCGACACTTCCTCACTTAATTGCAGAAAAAACAAAAACAATTTTATTGACAATAATGATTCAGTGACAGTGACAATAAAGACAATTTTATATTTAAAGGTTTAGCACTTAAAATGTTTAGGTTGACAAACATTACAAAACAACCAAGTCTGCTAAAATAATTCTTCTATTTAAAGGGACACTGTTACTTTGAGCTTATAAAACAAACACAATTATGTTCCTATACATGCGGTCCCATGTATTGGAGTCTATCCTCCAAGAACATTAAAGAACCTTAGGAACTTATTTCATAGTAAGAGTAGGGCAGGTTCCTGGGTTCCTGTGTATCCTTCCCCTCTCACTGGGGTGGCTGTAAACATCCTATAATGTGTTGATGAGCCGTTAAAGAACATCTTATTTGATTTAGTTCAAAAATGTTCTGTATAGAAAATAAATACGTGATACAATTGTAATGTTTCATGTATTAACATGCCAAATTTTGAGCTTACAAATGCCTTAAAAATGCTAAATATGATTTAGAAATTTGTGATTAAACCTCTTTGATAGAATAATGATTTGAAAAAAGGCCATATTAGAGTTTTTATACTGAAACCTGGCCTTTTATTGCATCACAAGCAGATACCAGCATTAATTTGTGATGACATGGTCATGATAAAATAGGACATATGCTTAGATTAAAATGTCAATTTGTGACAGCAAAAAACAACAGCCTCTGTGTAACATGATACTTACCAATTATAAAAGTGGATATTTTTGCAGGCTAAACATGTTCAATATGAAATCAACTTTTTAAAGGGACACTGTCTATAAGTAAAGCTTATATTTAGCATAATGAAGTAACAAGCTGATATGGACACACGTCTATTTTTTTTACCGAATCTGGTCTATGGAATGGTAATGTCTGTCCGTTCATCAATATTTGCATTTAGCTCCTTTTATGGAAAACTATGAAAGCTACCCTTTTGAATGTGGACAAAGTTATTTGATGTTGCATAAACCCTCGATTTTATCAAGATGAAGGTCATTTGAAACATGTTTGGTGGACACGTCACTTTAGGCGAGACACCATGTTGCGCGCAATTCTTGTAACATGAGTTATGGCCCTTTCATTTTCTTATATATATATATATATATATATATATATATATATATAAAAATTACAAACATCTATAAAATACCTTTCAAAAAGCACTGGATCCCCAGGGGATACGAAAATGTTAGAATAAATTAATAATAGGTGGGGTAAAACCTTAAAACGAAATCAGCCATTTACTTATTACCAATATTTAAAGTAAGGGACATATTACATCTAGCAACAAAAACAAGAAGATACGGAATAAACACTAAGAAAGTTAAACCTAATATGGTATAAAATGACCAATGTAACACAACTGAAAACATATTTAAGCTTTATTAACCTTAATCTTTTGATGTTCTTGATGTTCTCATAATAATTTTCAGGTAAATCCTCCGGGGGAGTGCCATACATGTTTTTTAGCTCTACTGTTTTTTTTTAAGTTTCCTTTTTTTTTTTCTTTTCTTTTTTTTTCTTTTTTTTTTTCTTTTTTTTTTTTTTTCTTTTTTAGCTCACCTGAGCCGAAGGCTCAAAGGTGAGCTATTGGGATCACTCTTCGTCCGTCGTCCGTCGTCCGTCGTTAACTTTTGCTTCAAACGACTTCTCCTCAGAAACCGCGTGGCCAATTTTGACCAAACTTCCCGTGGATGATCCTTAGATGAATGCTTTTTAGATTTGTTAAAATTAGGTCAGCGCGACATCCAAGATGGCCATTATTACCATATATGGTTGAAACCTTAAAAAATCTTCTTCTCAAGAACAGCTGCACAGATTTCAACAGTTTTTCTTTTAAAATGATCGCCAAAGCCTAGACTATCAAGTTTGTTCAAATGAAGTCCCCGGGGTCAAAAATAGGGGGTCCAAAAGTTTGTATATTGAGATTTTGCATGTTTTTCATATAGACATATAGGAAAAAAAAAAAAAAAATCTTCTTCTCTGAAACCACAAGGCACAGAGGTCTCATGTATTACATGTAGCATCAGCTTATGGTCCTCTACTAAGTTTGTTCAAATGGTGACCCTGGGGTCAAATTTGTCCCCGTCCCGGGGGTCACAGTTTTACATAGACTTACATACTTATATATAAAAATATTTTTAAAAATCTTCTTCTCGGAAACTACAAGAGCCAGAAGTTTGATATTTTGCATTCACTATAAGCTTATGGTCCTTTACCAATTTAGTTCAAATGGTGACCCTCGGGTCACATTTGGCCCCGCGCCAACGGTCACATGTTTTATATAGACATGTATAGGGGAAAACTTAAAAAAAAAACTGAAAGAGCCAGAGGTTTAATATTTTGCATTTACTATACTCTTATGGTCCTTTACCAAGTTTGTTCAATTGATGACCCAGGGGTCACATTTGGGCCCGCCCCGGGGGTCAAAGTTTTACATAGGTTTTTATAAGGAAAAACTGAAAAAAATCTTCTTCTCTGGAACTACATGGCTTGGAGCTCTCATGTATTACATGTAGCATCAGCTTATTGTCCTCTACTTAGTTTGTTCAAATGGTGACCCTGGGGGTCAAATTTGTCCCCGTCCCGGGGTCACAGTTTTACATAGACTTATATAGGAAGTTTTTTTAAAAAATCTTCTCGGAAACTACAAGAGCCAGAGGTTTGATATTTTGCATTTACTATAAGCTTATGGTCCTTTACCAAGTTCGTTCAGATGGTGACCCTCGGGTCACATTTGGCCCCGCCCCAAGGGTCACAGGTTTTACATAGAGATGTATAGGGAAAAACTTAAAAAATCTTCTTCTCCGGAACTGCAAGAGCCAGAGGTTTAATATTTTGCATTTGCTATAAGCTTATGGTCCTCTACCAAGTTTTTTCAGATGGTGACCCTGGTGTCAAACTCGGCCGTGCCCCAGGGGTCACAGTTTTATATAGACATATGTATAGGAAAAAAACAATCTTCTCTGAGACTGCAAGAGCCAGAGGTTTAATATTTTGCATTTACTATAAGATTATGGTCCTCGATCAAGTTTTATCCAATGGTGACCCAGGGGTAAAATTTGACCCCACTTCGAGGGTCACAGTTTTACATAGACGTATATAGGAAACACATTAAAGTCTTCTTCTCTGGAACTACAAGAGCCAGAGGTTTAATATTTTGCATTTACTATACTCTTATGGTACTTTACCAAGTTTGTTCAAATGGTGACCCTGGATTCACATTTGACCCCTCCCGAGGGGTCACGTTTTACATAGACTTGTATAGGGAAATACTTAAAAAATCTTCTTCTCTAAAACCACAAGGCACACAGCTCTCATATATTACATGTAGCCCTGGGGTCACATTTGGCTCTGTCCAAGGTGTTACTCTCTAGCACCTTCATTTTGTATTTGATCTTTACCAAACTTTGTCAGGGTCTTAAACTGTCTATATCAATGTTGTTATACTATACACAACAGAGCCCACATTTCTTGAACAGTCTTAACCAAACTTGCACAGACTGTATATGACCATAAGATTTCGAAGAAGTTCGATAATGTGCCAGTACTAAGGTGATCGCTTTAGGGCCATCTTGGCCCTCTTGTAATGGTTCAAATTTACTCAGGTGAGCGATATAGGGCCATCATGGCCCTCTTGTTTTTGTTGTTATCTCTACTGGCCAACTTGTAAAAACCAGCGAGATCGGACCAGTAATAGAGGAGTTGTGGCTCTTGATATAGTTAAAAATGCTATATTTTGCCTCTTTAAGACGATAGTCACTCGCTTCATTGATGTCATAAGAGCCATATTAGCCAGTAGAGCGTCCACAGGCCCTCTGGCCTCTTGTTATTTGTTTAGCTCTATTGGCCGAAGGCCAGCAGAGCTTATGGGATGCCGAGTTGTCAGTCGTCCGTCCATCATCTGTCCGTCCGTCTTCCGTTGTCCGTCGTTTACTTTTGTCTCGTTAAGACGATAGGGCCTTCATTTTTCATCTGATCTTTACCAAATTCTACCAGATTGTTAATGTCATTGAAAGCTCGGACAAGTTCGAAAACCAGCCAAATTGTACCAGCCTCCATTTTCCATTCGATCTTTACTAAACTTTAACAGATTGTTAGTGTCAATAAAAGCTCGGATAAGTTTGAAAACCTATCAAATCGGACCAGTAACAGTGGAGTTATGGCCCTTGATTTAGTTAAAAATGCTATATTTTACCTCGTTAAAGCGATAGGGCGTTCATTTTTCATCTGATCTTTACCAAACTTTAACAGATTGTTAATGTCAATAAAAGCTCGGAGAAGTTCGAAAACCAGCCAAATCGGACCAGTAACAGCGGAGTTATGGCCCTTGATTTTGTTAAATATGCTATGTTTTGCCTTGTTAAGGCGATAGGGCCTTCATTTTTCCTCTGATCTTTAACAAGATTTACCAGAATTTTTGACTTTCTTCTTTCTTTTATTATTTTTATATTTCTTTCTTTTTTCTTTTTTTTTAAGAATCTTTTAATTTTTTCATTTTTTCATTTTTTTTATTTTTTTTATATATTTTATTTTTATTAATTTTTTTATTTTTATTATCTTTACCGGCCAAGTTCGAAAACCAGATAGATCGGACCAGTAATGGCGGAGTCATGGCTCTTGATTTATTTAAAAATGCTGTATTTTGTCTCTTTAAGACGATAGTCACTCGCTTCATTGATGTTATAAGAGCCATATAAGCCAGTAGAGCGTCCACAGGCCCTCTTGGGCCTCCTGTTTGTTTTATTAATTTTTTACCGATTCTTCAGCAAAACATGTAGGGTAGGAGAAGGTTAAACAAATGAAAATAAAAAGGAAAGTAGTTTTCATTTGCAAAAAAGCTATGATATACATATTCATCAAGGTAATATAGAATTGGAAATTTTAGTGCCTTTTGGTCGGTATAAAATTCAAACTTTTAAGTCGGAACCAATAATTTTTAGAAAACACGGCATTATTTGTTTTCAGACTTGCCACATTTTAGGCCAGGAGGGTCGGTAGTCCTAAAAACAAAACAAAACGACTGGCCTTAATAGACTGTTCTAAGTAAACAGACGTAAAATTATTTTCTCTTTTAAACTAAATAGCCTTTAATAGTGTTCTAAGTGAAAAAGCTTTAATAGTTTTCTTAGTTGTATTTTAACTTAATAGCTTTAAAAAGTGATCTCAATGGACATCCTTAGTTAATGATTTAACCGGTTTAAATAGTGTCATCAACTTAACAACATTGACAAGTGTACTAAGGAGCTTTTACAACTAGATAAGTTACAATAATTCATTTTCTACAAATGTCATAGTATACGTTAAAACTGTTCAATTATTTTTGTTTGATTGCAGATTACAATCCAGATGAATGTTATTTCGATGAGGGACAATCAGGCAAGACTGGAGGATCTACATCATACTATGACAGCATTGAAAGTTCTTCGCTCACCGCAGAAATATGCCGACAGAATTGTCTGTCTGATTATAGATGTGATGCGGTGTCATTTGTAACCCTTCCAGGGATAAGCAAATACTGCTTATACTACTCTGTTGTTAATGTTACATTGAGCGCTGTAAACAGCCCCACAGATTTGCATTTTACACGGACATGCCCAATTGGTCAGTAGGAGTTATTTTCTCCTTATTAGGTCGGTATTTTTTATTTGGATTACTGACATGCCGGCCCTAATTTTAGGGCAAAATGGGGGAAAAAGTTTATGTTTTCCAAAAAGTATTGCCTCCGATGCTCTGACGTAAACAAAAATACTCAACCATGGGGACATAAGTGTACTCGATTTTGTAATCTCAATTATGAAAATGTCTTCGCAATGTTTTTCGGAAGAATGGCGATTAAAGAAAGTCAACTTTTGTTTGGCCTTGTCTTTAGAACCCACAAGAATGAATACTTAAAAAGCTCATGAATACGTAATTATAAGTAATATGCTTTGGAAAAAATATACTGTTTTATTACCAATTTTGCTTGCATGGAAAACATACCCTGTCCCCCTTGTTAGCTCTACTGGCCAAAGGGAGTGTGGATGGGGAGTTGTCCGTCGTCCGTCCATCGTCCGTCCATCGTCCGTCCGTTAACTTTTACCTCTTTAATACGATATTGCCTTCATTTTTCATCCGATTTTTTTTCGAACCATACCAAATTATTGATATCAATGAAAGCTCGGATGTGTTAGGAAAACAGCCAGATCGGACCTTTTACATTGGAGTTATGGTCCTTGATTTTCTGAAATATGCTATAATTTAGCCTCGTTAACAGGATAGGGCCTTCATTTTTCTTTCGATCTTTTTCAAACTTTACAAGATTGTTGATATCAATGAAAGCTCGGACGAGTGAAAAGCCAAAGGCCAGCAGGGCTTATGGGATGGTGATTTGTCCGTCGTCTGTCATCCGTCCTCCATTAACTTTTGCCTCGTTAACACGACAGGGTCTTCATTTTTCAGTCAATCTTTTTCAAACTTTTTCATTTTTAGCTCTACTGATCAGAGATCAGCAGAGCTTATGCCGTGGGGCGGTGTCCGTCGTCCGTCCTTCCGTCCGTCTGTCCGTCCGTCCGTCCGTCTGTCTGTCCGTAAACTTTTTTTTGTAGCGACTACTCCTCTGAAACTACTAAATGGATTTTCATGAAACTTTACAGAAATGTTGCCCTTGAAGTCTAGTTGATCCTAGCAAAAATTCATGTAGATGTAAAATCCAAGATGGCTGCCAAATCTAAAAAATAGGTTTTTAAAAAACAAGTTTGTAGCGACTACTTCTTGAAAACTCTAAGGGATATTGATATGGGACCTTTTCTAAAATGATTAGCATGACATGATGTTGGTCCTTGTCGAAAACCGTTTTGATTCGACGTTCAACATGGCTGCCAGCGGCCATCTTTGTTTACATAGAGTTATATAATGAAAACTTGTAGCGACTACTCCTCTGAAACTACTTGACGGATTTTAATGAAACTTCACAGGTATGTTGCTCTTGATGTCTTATTGATCCTAGCAAAATTTCAGGTCGGCCGAAAATTCAAGATGGCCGCCACGGCTAAAAACAGATTTTTAAAAAATAAGTTTGTAGCGACTACTTCTTGAAAACTATAAGAGATATTGATATGGGACTTTTTCTAAAATGATCAGCATGACATGATGTTGGTCCTTGTCGAAAATCGTTTTGATTCGACGTTAAACATGGCTGCCAGCGGCCATCTTTGTTTACATAGAGTTATATAATGAAAACTTGTAGCGACTACTCCTCTGAAACTACTTGACAGATTTTCATGAAACTTCACAGGAATATTGCTCTTGATGTCTAATTGATCCTAGCAAAATTTCAGGTCGGCCGAAAATTCAAGATGGCCACCACTGCTAAAAATAGATTTTTAAAAAATAAGTTTGTAGCAACTACTTCTTGAAAACTACAAGTGATATTGATATGGGACTTTTTCTAAAATGATCAGCATGACATGATGGTTATTCGAGTTAAACATTATTTTGATTCGACATTAAACATGGCTGCCAGTAGCCAGCTTTGTTTACATAGAGTTATATAATGAAAACTTGTAGCGACTACTCCTCTGAAACTACTTGACGGATTTTCATGAAACTTCACACTAATGTTGCTCTTGATGTCTAATAGATCTTGGCAAAATTTCAGATCGGCCGGAAATTCATGATGTCCGCCATTGCTAAAAATAGATTTTTAAAAAATAAATTTGTAGCGACTACTTCTTGAAAACTATAAAAGATATTGATATGGGACTTTTTCTAAAATGATCAGCCTGACATGATGGTTATCCGAGTCGAACATTATTTTGATTCAATGTTAAACATGGCTGTCAGCGGCCATCTTTGTTTACATAGAGTTATATAATGAAAACTTGTAGCGACTACTCCTCTGAAACTACTTGACGGATTTTCATGAAACTTTACAGGAATATTGCTCTTGATGTGTTATTGATCCTAGCAAAATTTCAGGTCGGCCGGAAATTCAAGATGGCCACCATGGCTAAAAATTGATTTTCAAAAAACAAGGTTGTAGCGACTACTTCCTGAAATCAAAATCAATCAGTAGAGCTTCAAGGTCATTGACCTCTTCTTCTATTAGATAATATTTTCGCCAGGTATGGAACTACCGTTTACAGACAAATTGTTGAAATCCCTATTGGGTAAAAAACTGTGCACCCCTTGTAAGCAGATTTGTTTTTATATTGCTATGAAAGAGATTTCATGTTGAGTCTTTCACCAGATACACAGGCAAATGTTAATTAAGCCTTTAATTATCCCCATTTAGATGGGAATATTCTCAAGCAACTCCTGATGGTGCCTATGTGTCTGAACTTATTCGTTTTTCTAGAGCTTGTACTCGAATATTCGTAATCTTTATATAACTAAAAACTACTCCATCAGTTCTACTGTTACCGTAAACTTCGTAAAACCTTTGCAAAATGTTATTATTGTAACCCTAGTCTTCTGTCCAAATATAAAAGCAATTGAAGATCTCTTCTGCGACAAGGACTATCACAACCTGACTTCTAATGGTGATGTGATTTACAAACTTCATAAGATCCTTGGTCATGATCACTTTCATGCTATCTTTGTTATAACAAGTTTATCAAAAGAGGTTATGATCGATCCTATCATTTTGCAACGCACTGCATGGCTGTGGACCCTATGGTGATGTCTACCTAAAGCCCAAAAGGATGGTGATGATTGATGTCTGCAATCTTGTCTTGTCATGTCCTCAATGGTTTGTTCTCTTGTTGCTCTGGCTTCTGCCAAGTCTTTGAGTACCTTCTTTGTGGCTTTCTAGGCTATTTTTAGCTCTTCTGATCAGAGATCAGCAGAGCTTATGCCATGGTGTGGCGTCCGTCCGTCCGTCCGTCCGTCCGTATGTCCGTAAACTTTTATTTGTAGCAACTACTCCTCTGAAACTACTGGATGGATATTCATGAAACTTTACAGAAATGTTGCCCATGAAGTCTAGATGATCCTAGAAATAATGCATGTTGATGTGAAATCCAAGATGGCCACCAAAGCTTAAAATAGATTTTTAAAATACAAGTTTGTAGCGACTACTTCTTGAAAACTATAAGTGATATTGATATGGGACTTTTTCTAAAATGATCAGCATGACATGGTGTTGGTCGTTGTCAAAAATTGTTTTGATTCGACGTTAAACATGGCTGCCAGCGGCCATCTTTGTTTACATAGAGTTATATAGTAAAATCTTGTAGCGACTACTCCTCTGAAACTACTTGGCGGATTTTCATGAAACTTTACAGGAATGTTGCTCTTGATGTGTAATTGATCCTAGCAAAATTTCAGATCGGCCAGAAATTCAAGATGGCCGCCACAGCTAAAAATAGATTTTTAAAAAATAAGTTTGTAGCGACTACTTCTTGAAAACTATAAGTGATATTGATATGGGACTTTTTCTAAAATGATCAGCATGACATGATGTTGGTCTGAGTCGAACATTTTTTGGATTCGACGTTAAACATGGCTGCCAGTGTCTATCTTTGTTTACATAGAGTTATATAGTAAAAACGTGTAGCGCCTACTCCTCTGAAACTACTTGATGGATGTTCAAGAAACTTCACAAGAATGTTGCTCTTGATGACTAGTTGATCCTAGCAAAATTTCAGGCTGGCCGGAAATTCAAAATGGCCACCACGGCTAAAAATAGATTTAAAATAAATACATTTGTAGCGACTACTTCTTGAAAACTGTAAGTGATTTTGATATGGGACATTTTCTAAAATGATCAGCATGACATGATGTTGATCCTTGTCGAAATTTATTTCGATGCAACTTTAAACATGGCCGCTAGCGGCCATCTTTGTTGACATAGATTTATATAGTAAAAACTTGTAGCGACTACTATTCTGAAACTACTTGACACATTTTTATGAAACTTCACAGGAATGTTGCTCTTGATGTCTAATTGATCCCAGAATTTTTTAGGTCGGCCAGAAATTCAAGATGGCCGCCATGGCTAAAAACAGATGTTGTATAAAAAAAGGTTGTAGCGACTACTTGTTGAAAACTGTAAGTGATATTGATATGGGATTTTTTCTGAAATGATCAGCATGACAAGATATTGATCCTTGTCGAAAATTATTTTGATTTGACATTAAACATGGCTGCCAGTGGCCATCTTTGTTTACCTAGAGTTATATAGTAAAAACTTCAACTTGTAGCGACTACTCCTCTGAAACTACTTGACATTTTTTTATGAAACTTCACAGGAATACTGATCACCTAGCTATCAAAATCTATCAGTAGAGCTTCAAGGTCATTGACCTCTTGTTTCTTTTGGATTTATATATACACGAGCATCTTTGTGTTTTACTTTTTTTACTATTGCCTATTAATGCTGCTTGGTTAGAGAATAGTTCATGGCGGGGATTTCTTTATTTAGACTGTCCCATTTTAGTGGGATGACAGTAGGGTAAGTGTGCGGTTTGATGCACCCATGAACCTGGTTTAAACTCCCCATGCAGTGACCTTTTTTGCCACTGTCTGTTCCAAGGCAGCAGCCCTATTGCCAACCCTTTTTGCATTTGTGACATCTTATGCCTTTATTTTTTGTTAACATTGCCATTCACGTTTATCCTTTTGTGTGTTTTTGGGTTTACTGTGTTTTGTGAAAGCTACATTTCCTGTTCGACTTTATACTTATTTTTAGAAGATTGTTAATATCAATGAAAGCTCGGACGAGTTTAAAAACTAGACAGTTCTGAAAAGTATTACCAGAGTTATTGCCCTTGATTTAGTTAAAATTGCTTTATTTTGCCTAATTAACGCGATAGAGCATTCATTTTTCATTCGATCTTTTTCAAACTTTAACAGATTGTTCATAAGTAAAAGATCGAACGAATTTGAAACCAGCCAGATCGGACCATTTACAGAAATATAACTCATGAGCTTATCCCGTGGTGCGGCGTCCGTCGTCCGTCTGTCGGTCTGTCCGTAAACTTTTTTTGTAGCGACTACTCCTCTGAAACTACTGAATGGATTTTCATGAAACTTTATAGAAATGTTGCCCATGAAGTCTAGTTGATCCTAGCAAAAATTCATGTTGATAAGAAATCCAAGATGGCCAACACATTTAAAAATAGATTTTAAAAAACAAGTTTGTAGCGACTACTTCTTGAAAACTCTAAGTGATATTGATATTCTAAAATGATCAGCATGACATGATGTTGGTCCTTGTCGAAAATCGTTTTGATTTGACGTTAAACATGGCTACAAGTGGCCATCTTTGTTTACATAGTTATATAATGAAAACTTGTAGCGACTACTCCTCTGAAACTACTTGACGGATTTTTATGAAACTTCACAGGAATGTTGCCTAATTGATGTCTTATTGATCCTAGCAAAATTTCAGGTTGACCGGAAATTCAAGATGGCCACACGGCTAAAAATAGATTTTCAAAAAACAAGTTTGTAGCGACTACTTCTTGAAAACTATAAGTGATATTGATATGTGTCTTTTCCTGAAATAATCAGTATGACATGATGTTGATCTTTGTCTAACATTATTTTGATTAAACGTTAAACATGGTTGCCAGCGGCCATCTTTGTATACATAGAGTTATATAATGAAAACTTCTAGAGACTACTCCTCTGAAACTACTAGACGGATTTTCATGAAACTTCACACGAATGTTGCTCTTGATGTCTAATTGATCCTAGCAAAACTTCAGGTCTGCCGGAAATTTAAGATGGTCCTTGTTGAAAATCGTTTTGATTCGATGTTAAACATGGCTGTCAGTGGTCATCTTTGTTTACATAGTTATCTAGTAAAAACTTGTAGAGACTACTCCTCTGTAACTACTCGACGGATTTTCATGAAACTTCACAGAAATGTTGCTTTTGAGGTCTAATTGTTCTTAGCAAAATTTCAGGTCGGGCGGAAATTCAAGATGGCGGAAATTCAAGATGACCACCATGGCTAAAAATAGATTTTGAAATACAAGTTTGTAGCGACTACTTCTTGTGATATAAGTGATATTGATATGGGACTTTTTCTAAAATGATCAGTATGACAGGATGTTGATCCTTGTCAAAAATTATTCTGATTTGACGTTAAACATTGCCGCCAGCGGCCATCTTTGTTTACATAGAGTTATATAATGAAAACATGTAGCGACTACTCCTCTGAAACTACTTGACGGATTTTCATGGAACTTCACAGGAATGCTGATCTAGCTATAAAAAACCTATCAGTAGAGCTTCAAGGTCATTGACCTCTTGTGTTCCCTATCTGTTTCAAACTTTACATGATTGTTGATATCAATGAAAGCTCAGACAAGATTGAAAACCAGCCAGTGTTCCAGTTGAATGATTGTTGACAGAGCTATGGGCCCCTTATACACAAACGTTATCTTTAGCCAGCAGAGCATCCACAGGCCCAACCACAGGCCCTCTTGGGCCTCTTGTTAGCTGTACTGTCCAAAAGTCAGCAGAGCTATTGGGATGATATGTTGTCTGTCTTCTGTTTACTTTTGCCTTGTGAAGACTTTATACCTCTCGGTATCTGGATGACATATTGAACATGGACAACCCTTTCTTTCCAACTATGGTTAATTATATTTATCCCAAAGAACTTCAGCTTAACAAAGCTAATATATCTGATAATAACGCTTCTTTTCTTGATGTAGATCTCTCGATTGAAAATGGTAAAATAATTAGCAAAATCTATGACAAGAGAGATGATTTTAATTTTGACATTGTTAATTATCCCCACTTGGATGGGGATGTTCAAAGAGCAACTTCTTATGGGGTATATGTGTCTCAACTTATTCGTTTTTCTAGAGCTTGTACTCGAGTTGAGGACTTTAATATTCGTAATCTTTGTATAACTAAAAAGTTACTCAATCAGGGTTACCGTTACCATAAACTTCGTAAAACCTTTGCAAAATTTTATTATCGTAACCCTGATCTTCTTTCCAAATATAATAGTAATTTAAGGACTCTTCTGCGACAAGGACTATCACAACCTGACTTCTATGGTGATGTGATTTATAAACTTCGTAAGATTCTAGGTCATGATCACTTTCATACTATCTTTGTTAAACTTGTTAAAAAGTTTATCAAAAGAGGTTATGACCCTATCATTTTGCAACGTACTGCATGCTTGGTGGTGGACCCTTTTACAGTTCGCCACTATGCTTTCCTCTTTAATTGTACGATGACCGGACAGGCTGTGGACCCTATGATGACGCCTACCTAAAGCCCATTGGGACGGTGGCGTTTGATGTTTGTCCATGATCTTTCTTGTCGTGCCCTTAATGGTTTATTCTCTTACTGCTCTGGCTTCTGCAAAGTCATTGAGTACCTTCATTGTGGCTTTCTAGGCTATTGTTTTTTTGTATTATATTTACAAGAGCATATTTGTGTTTTACTTATATTGCCTATTGATGCTGCCTTGTTGGTTAGAGATTAGATCATGGCGGGGATTTCTTTATTTACACTGTCCTGTTTTAATGGGATGACAGTAGGGTAAGTGTGAGGTTTGGTGCACCCTAGAACCGGTTTAAACCCCCAGTGGCCTACTTTGCCACTGACCGTTCCAAGGCGGTAGCCCTATTGTCAACCCTTTTTGTGTTTGTGATGTCGTTTGCATTTATTATTGCTTTTGCCTTCTTGTTTGTCTGTTTGCGTGTTTGTTTCTGTGTTTTGTGGTTTACTGTCCTCCTTGAATGCTACTTTTCCTGTCCGATCTTTTAATATTTCTTTTATCCCTTCATTTTTCATGCAATCTTTCTGGTCAAAGTCTTCATATCAATAACAGCTGGGATGAATTCGAAAACCGGCTAGATCGGTTTAGTAACACCAGAGTTATTGCCCTTGAATTAACGAAAAATGCTATATTTTGCCTTGTGAACACTCTATCACCTTCATTTATATTATTTGATCTTAAAGTTTACCAAACTTGCACAGATTGTTAATATCAATTAAAGAGTGGACAAGCTCGAAAACCAGCCAGATTGGTTCAGTGACCAGAGTTATGGCCCTTCTTTTTTTCTGAAAAATGCCATTTTCTGCCTTGTGAACACTCTAGCACCTTCATTTATTATTTATTGTTAATATCAATGAAAGCGCGGACAAGTTCGAAAACCAGCCAGATCTGATCAGTAACACTAGAGTTATAATAATAATAATAATAATAATGATAATAATAACTTTATTTCAAGAAGGTAACATATTAAGACATAGCATTTACACAAGTCTTTTTTACAATATGGCCATCTATAAATCAACAAAATGTAACAATGTAAGCATATAATGCAAGATAAAACAATACATGCATCAATTTATAAACTCCATGTCCACCGCCGTATGCAGCCATCTTTGGGATGGTTAAAATTGTGTACTATTGATTTTATAAATATTGAGTTCTGCTCAACCCGGGGCTAGAGGGCGTGAGAGGTAGCTAGCATATTTCACTACCACTCATGAACAGTCTCAATCAAACCGAGACTGCAATATTTTGTATGTGTCGTGCTCGGCCGTTTCCAAAGGTCCATTATCATACTTTTTTATAGCACAGTGGCGTTGCTTGTGCAGTGTGGCGGCAGTAAAACGTCTCCCCGCGCTTGCAATCAGTACTGTTATTCATTCGATCTTTGGAGATCTCTGAGCCCGATACCTATATTTAGTTATCGGTGGTACATTTTCAATTTCTTTTGTTTTCTTACTTAATTTTTGATTCGGTGGTTCCACTACTCCGGCCTATAAAAGGCTCTGGGTATTGTTTAACCACTTATAGGATATGTTGTCTGCTTTTTAATTTAGTCTTTTGGCTGTTACTTGTGATACGCAGGCTTCATAACCGCTGCTCCCAACTAAATTTCATTATGTTTATTTCGCTCTTCGGGGCATTTAATTTTATTAGATACTGGGACCATACGCCGTACAACATGGGGAAGCATATAACTCCATGTCCACCGCCGTATGCAGCCATCTTTGGGATGGTTAAACTTGTGTACTATTGATTTTATAAATATTGAGTTCTGCTCAACCCGGAGCTAGAGAGCGTGAGCGGTAGCTAGCATATTTCACTACCACTCATGAACAGTCTCAATCAAACCGAGACTGCAATATTTTGTATGTGTCGTGCTCGGCCGTTTCCAAAGGTCCATTATCATACTTTTTCAACAAGACAGTCACATTTTGATACTTTCGTAACATAAGGTTAAAATTCGAAAGGGGTTTCACTCTTTCATTAAAAGAAATGATTTTAATTTACTCTTAAATGTAACTAAAGACATCGAGGTTCATATATCAACGGGGATCATGTTCCAAACTACAATTCCTGAATAACCAAAAGTATGTTTAAGAATTTTTGTTCTAAGTGTTAAATGGGCAATATCCTTTCTAGCAACAGATCTTAAATTATAATTTGAAATTACAGAGAATGATATTAAATCGGTTATGTAATAGGTGTTAAATTGTTTAGTGATTTATAAATCATAACACGTGTGATATTCACATCTCCGTTGAAAGGTAAGCCACTTCAGTTCTTTAAACATTATTTTAGGCGGTGTGTTTATAGGCTTCATGAGAATGATTCTAGCAGCCTCTTTTGAATTTTAGGTATTCTATTAATAGAGGATTTTTTTCTTTGGCTCCATGTTATACACCCATAATCAAATGTAGACATAATATATGAGTTATAGCACAATGTTTTCATGGCATAGGTAGTCGGAGATCCGTTTCAACAGATTTAATTTTGACGCAAGTTTAGTACCTGTTTTAGATATATGATTTTTCCAAGATAATGATTCATCAATATAGATGCCTAGTAACTTTTGTACTTTTACATTTTGGATATCTGTATTATTAATTTGAGGAACAATTCTGCACAATTTGCTAAAGTTTTATTTGGTCAAATTATCGTACAAGTTGACTTAATGGGATTAATAATCATATTTTTTATCGTGCACCAATCATTTACATTGTTTAAATCCGTTTGCCATTTAGTCTGAATACACGATATTGTTTTCCTAAATTGCACGAAGTGTTGTATCGTCTGCGTACATATCTACATTGGTGTGCTCAATATACAAAGGTATGTCATTGACATATAACAGAAAGAGTAGCGGTCCTAAGATAGAACCTTGAGGTACCACGGAAATCATGGCACTTAATTTGTTTTGCTGAAAAATGCCATTTTCTGCCTTGTGAACACTTTATCACCTTCATTTATTTATTTTTTAACCAAACTTGCAAAGATTTCTAAAATCAATGAAAGCTCGAACGAGTTTGAAAACCAGCCAGATCGGATTAGTTTCACCAGAGTTATGACCCTTGATTTGCTGAAAAATGCCATATTCTGCCTTTTGAACACTCTAGGACCTTCATTTATTTAATTTTTACCAAACTTGCACAAATTGTTAATATCATTGAATGCTCGAACAGCCAGATCGGATTAGTAACACCAGAGTTATGGTCCTTGTTTTACTGATTAATGTAATTTTCTTCCTTGTTTCCACTCTAGCATCTTCATTTATTATTTGATCTTTACCGAACTTGTATAGATTGTTAATATCAAGGTTTGAAAAACAGCCAGATCGGATCAGTAATACCAGAGTTATGCTTTGTTTTACTGATAAATGCTATTTTCTTCCTTGTGACCACTCTAGCACCTTCATTTATTATTTGATCTTTACCAAACTTGTACAGATTGTTAATATCAATAAAAGCTTTGATAAATTCGAAAACAGCCAGATCGAATCAGTAACACCAGAGTTACGGCCCTTTTTTAGCTCTACTGGCCAAGGGCCAGCAAAGCTTATGGGATGGCGAGTTGTCCATCGTCCGTTCGTCGTCCATCAATTGTCTGTCGTTAACTTTTGTCTCGTTAAGACAATAGGGCCTTCATTTTTCATCTGATCTTTACCAAACTTTACCAGATTGGTAATATCAATGAAAGCTCGATCAAGTTCGAAAACCAACCAGGTCAGACCAGTAACCGCAGAGTTATGGCCCTTGAATACGTTAGGGCCTTCATTTTTCATCTGAATTTTACCAAACTTTACCAGATTGTTAATATCAATGAAAGCTCAAACATGTTCGAAAACCAGCCAGTTCAGACCACTAACAGTGGAGTTATGGCCCTTGATTATTTTTAAAAACGCTATATTTTGCCTCGTTAAGACGATAGGGCCTTCATTTTTCGTTTTATCTTTACCACACTTCAACAGATTGTTAATATGAATGAAAGCTCAGGCAAGTTCGAAAACCAGCCAGATCAAACCAGTAACAGCAGAGTTATGGCCCTTGATTTAGTTAAAAATCCTATAATTTGCCACGTTTATACGATAGAGCCTTTATTTTTCATCTGATCTTTACCAAACTTTACCAGAGTTTTTCGCTCTTTTTTCTGTCCGTCAGTTCACCATGAAAACTTAACGTTGGCTATAACTTTCTCATTTCTTCAAATTTCTTCATCAAGCTTTCAATATATACTCACCATGTCAACATCGACATGACCATATAAAAATATGAAGGTCAAGGTCACACTGAAGGTCATTATATGGGTTAAATACTCTTTTTTTTCTTCACGAAAACTTAGCGTTCGCTATAACTTGCTCATTTCTTCATGTTTCTTCTTCAAACTTTCAATATATACTCACCATGACAACATCGATATGACCATACCAAAATATAAAGATCAAGGTCTTTTTTTCCCCGAAAAGTTGTCGTTCACTGTAACTTTCTCATTTCTTCATATTTCATCATCAAACTTTCAATATATACTCACCATGACAACATTGACATGACCATACCAAAATATGAAGGTCAAGATCACACTGAAGGTCATTATATGGGTTAAATACTCTTTTCTTTCTTCACGAAAACTTAACGTTGGCTATAACTTTTTCATTTCTTCATATTTGTTCATCAAACTTTCAATATATACTCATCATGACAACATCGACATGACCATACCAAATATGAAGGTTAAGGTCACACTGAAGGTCACTATATGGGTTAAATACTCTTTTTTTTTCTTCACGAAAAGTTAACGTTGGCTATAACTTTCACAATTTTTTTTTAATTTCTTCATCAGTCTTTCAATATATACTTGTCATGACAACATTGACATGGCCATACCAAAATATAAAGGTCAAGGGCACACTGAAGGTCATATTATGGGTTAAATACTTATTTTTTTCTTCACGAAAACTTTGTCAGACCAATTTGTCAAGGTCATTTATATGGGTCCAAGAAAACTTGTTATACTGACAAAGGGCTGACAGGCGATACGTGTTCTGCGGAACACCCATCTAGTTTTTGTTTTTAGCTCTACTGGCGAGTTGTCCGTCGTCCATCCGTCTGTCGTCCGTCATCCGTCGTTAACTTTTGCCTTGTGAACACTCTAGGGCCTTCATTATTAATCGAATCTTTACGAAACTTTGCCAGTGTATTTATATTAATGAAGGCTCTAACAAATTTGAAAAACAGCAGGATCGGATAAATTTCACCAGAGTTATGGCCCTTGTTTTGCTGAAAAATGCCATATTAAGCCTTGTGAACACTCTAGCACCTTCATTTATTATTTGATCTTTACCAAACTTGCACAGATTGTTAATTTCAATGAAAGCTCGGACAAGTTCGAAAACCAGCCAAATCGGATCAGTAACACCGGAATTATGGCCCTTGTTTTTTCTGAAAATTGCTAGTTTCTGCCTTGTGAACGCTCTAACACCTTCATTTATTATTTGATCGTTACCAAACTTGTATAGATTGTTAATACCAATGATAGCTTGGACAAATTCGAAAATCAGCCAGAGTTATGGCCCTTGTTTTTTCTGAAAAGTGCCATTTTCTGCCTTGTGAACACTCTAGCACATTCATTTATTATTTTATCTTTACCAAACTTGCATAGATTGTTAATATCAATGAAAGCTCAAATAAGTTCGAAAACCAGCTAAATCGGATCAGTAACACCGGAATTATGGCCCTTGTTTTTTCTGAAAAATGCTATTTTCTGCCTTGTGAACACTCTAGGGCCTTCAATATTAATCGGACCTTTACTTAACTTTGCCAGTGTCTTTATATCAATGAAAACTCAGACAATTTCGAAAACCGGCAAGATAGAAATAATTTCACAGGAGTTATGACCCTTGTTTTGATGAAAAATGCCATATTAAGCCTTGTGAACACTCTAGCACCTTTATTTATTATTTGATCTTTACCAAACTTGCACAGATTGTTAATATCATTGAAAGCTCGGACAAGTTCGACAACCAGCTTGTTCGGAATATTAACAGCGGAGTTATTGCCCTTGATTTAGTTAAAAATGCTATATTTTGCCTCATTAAGACAATAGGGCCTTCATCTTCCATCCAATCTTTACCAAACTTTACCAGATTGTTTATATAAATGAAAGCTCGGACAACTTCGACGACCAGCTAGATCGGACCATTTACAGCGGAGTTATGGCCCTTGATTTAGTTAAAAATACTATATTTTGAATCGTTAAGACGATAGGGCCTTTATCTTTCTTTCGATCTTTACCAAACTTTACCAGATTGTTTATATAAATGAAAGCTCGGACAATTTCGAAGACCAGCTAGATGGGACCAGTAACATCGGAGTTATGGCCCTTGATTTAGTTAAAAATGCTATATTTTGCCTCGTTAAGATGATGTGGCCTTCATTGTGCATGCGATCTTTATGAAACTTTACAAGATTGTTCATATCAATGAAAGCTCGGTCAAGTTCGGAAACTAGCCAGATCGGACCAGTAACAGTGGAGTTATGGCCCTTGATTTAGTTAAAAATCCTATATTTTGCCTCTATAAGACGATAGGGCCTTCATCTTTCATCCGATCTTTAAGAAGCTTTACTAGATTGTTAATATCAATGAAAGCTTGGACGAGTCCAGATTGGACCATTTACATTGGAGTCATGGCCCTTGATTTTCTGGCCTCATTTAGACGAAAGGGCCTTCATTTGGCCGGATTTCATTGAAACTTTGCAGGGATGGTCAGTACCAAGCCTAGTTGTACATCATCGCCGTGTTCCGGTTGAATGATTTTTGGCGGAGTTATAGCCCTTTAAAGGTTTTAATACACAAACTTTGTTCTGACTAGTTCTCATGAACCTCTGGCTAGATTTAAACAAAGCTTTTTAAGGATGATCAATTCCATGTCCAGTTGTGCAAATCATTGGCGTATTCCATTTAATTGATTTTTTGGCAGCATTATGGCCCTTTAAATGTTTTAATACACAAACTTTGTCTGATCTACTTCTCCTTAACCCCTTGCCAGATTTCAATGAAACTTTGCAGGGATGATCAACACCAAGCCTAGTTGTGCATGTCATTGTCACGTTCCGGTTTACAGATATTTGGCAGAGTTATGGCCCTTTAAAGGATTTTGATACAATTTTTTTCCGGAATTTCAGCGAATCTTGGCGAGAATGATCAGTACTAAGCCTAGTTGCACCTGTGATTGCCATGTTCTGGTTGAATGATTTTTGAAAGACTTATGGCCCCTTATTCATAAACTTTATCTTGAGCCAGTAGAGCGTCCACAGGCTCTCTTGGGCCTCTTGTTTGTTAATGCCGTGTTGGATATGAGGAAACTTAGCAGGAAGTATTGGTATGATTTCTAATTGTGCCTATTGTGTTTTTTCAGGTTCGTTGATTTCTGATGGAGTTACGGCCCCTTGACATTTTTACTTTAAATTTCTTGTCGGCGCTATTCATCCTAAACGCCTTGTTGGATTTCGACGAAACTTGGCAGGAGGCATCGGTAAGATGTCTAGCTGTGCAAAGCGTGGTATATCAATGAAATCTTGGACAAGTTCAAAAACCAGCTAGATCTTGTTAGTAACGACAGAGTTATGGCCCTTGATTTGTTGAAAAATGCTATATTGTATTTTCCTTTGTAAAATCTGTAGTTACTTCATTTTTTATCTGATCTTTACCATGTTTGTTCAGAATGTTTTAAAAGAAGTACTGATGAGATTTTATGTCGACAACCCTTAATATAAGAGCAGTTTTAGCCAGTAGAGCGTCCACAGGCCCTCTTTGGCCTCTTGTTTTTATTGAAAAATGCCATTTTAAGTTCAACTATTACAAGTCTATGTCTCATATTTCTTATCCTAGCACAACCAAATTTGGCCATGGACTTCCTTATAGTATTATCTGTTCAATTGCTTTTTATTATTAGATACCCTTTATATTAAATATATGCAACAGTTACCGAAACCATTTTTTCCATCCAGATGTGTTTTATTACCCTTTTAATATACCATTTATCACACACCTGCACCTGTGGCCAACAAATTATCTCCCCTGACTTGTGACGTCATCTACTACATAGCCACCATAACGAACATCTGTCAATCCAGTGTAAACACGGAAGCATAAACGGATAAATAAGGAAATATTAGGGATAAAATGGTTGTGGTGTCGCATATGAGAGTCATACATCATATAAAAAGGGAAAAGGCATGCATGCGTTCCATGTAAAGAATAAATAAGCAGCAGTCCTACTTTATTCAATGCCGAGGCAGCATCTCCGTCGAATTCCATGAAAACATTTCTGAAGATGTTCTCATGACATTTTACTTAGTTGATCAGTTTGAAATCTCTGAACATTGCTATTTTATTTTTACATACGAAAAACAATGTAGCTCCATCAGCATGTACCAAAAGATCCTCTGTTACTTCGGGATACCTGTGATGAAAACAATTTGAAAGGGATCTGTCTCGATCAGAAGTGTGCCAAACGCTTGTTGTTCACTAGACTGCTTCACTGAGCATGTCCCGTTGGGGAAAAACGCTCCTGTATCATGATGTTCATTTTTGTACAGCGGTAATCTTTTCTTTGTTTGTACTTTAATAGTACCTGTCGAGTATTGCAAGTAATAAAAGACATATTGAAATAGTGTTTGCGTTAGTTTTTAAGTAGGTTATGATGTTGGGTACAACAAAAAAAATATTTTTAAACTTTGCAACTTCAAAAAAAATCTCCTTGATGATCATGTTAATTTTTGTACTGGGGTAAACTATATTGTTTAATCTTAAATTTCTTATGAAGGATCCCCAGCACTCGATCTTGCATCATGGGGTATTGTACAATATCATATCACGCATGCATGTTTATTGTAAATTAGCGTGTGCATAGGTTACCAAACTTTATGACAGAATGTTATGTAATATTACATATATTTATGGTGTGCGCTTCTTTTCACTTGCGGTAAACGCGCCGAACAACAGATCAAGATCAAGATCTAAATTAGCAAAATAGTATTAGCAAAATAGAATTTTTGACACACCGCCAAATGCCATATTTTAATGCGAATGAGCAACTTTGAAATTTGAGCAAAATTAGTCAAAATTTAAGTTCTTTTTAAATCATCTGAACAGCTGACTGTAAAAGTCATTCAGATGATTTTAAAAGACAATTTTAATAGTCATCCAGATGATTTTAAAAGATAGTTTTAATTTTGACTAATTGCATTTCGAGTCAACAAGCTTCGCTAATTACAAGATCGTGAATTAGCCGACTTTAAAACCACAATGAAACAAACAACAATTATGCTTACAAGGTAGCACAATGTAACTAAAATTGTTTTCAATTCTAATCAACTCGAGATTTTGCCAGTTGTTAAAAGATATATATTTGCATTATATTTAGTTTGACAATTCGAGATTTTCCTTGTTTGAAAAAACGTCAACACAATCACAATGAAGATTATTTATTTGTCTATCATTTAAATATTAATTAAAATTTGTTTATACAGCGACAAAACAAAACAAAAGCAAAACAAAATAAGAGGAATATAATACAAGAGTTCTCGTCGTAAAGTTGATTCTATCTGCTGCAGCATAAACTTTATAACAATGTTGCGGTTATCTTGGTGTTACCAAAAGTAACATCTGAAATAAATAACACAAACAGTAACGGATGGATAATATTTTCTGAAAATACGTACTTTTTTTTTAGATAGATCACTGTTGAAATTAAAATGAGTAATTTAGAGATTTAGTAAAATATTCATCCCAACAGTTACATTGTGTCATATTCGGTGTCAATAACAATGTGGATGTTAACTAAGTGCTTTGTTGAGAATGAGAAAGTTCAGTGATTACTATCAATGACATTGTAATTCTTTCTAGCCGGATGGGGGTCCTGAGTATCGTATTTTATCCTCTACTATGTACAGAGACTTAATAAACCAATTCTCTGCTTAGTGCATAAAATATATGTCTACTGACGATTTTTTTTTCTGCAGCGGGGTTACATCACCGTGCATCTATAAACATCCGTATGTAAAAATTAAAAAAAGACGTCAAATAAATGTAAATAAATCAGTGGCTAGAAATAACCTAAACAGTTAGTTGATGAGAAATAATTCAATGATAATACTGTTTCATATTCTTTTGTTATGCCTATAATTATGATAATAAAAGTTACACAGAATAATGTTTTCAACTTTTCCAAAAGCTTCAACAGTGCAGTACTCCACGCATTTAAACTGTATGACGATTAGCTCGGTCTTGTTCAATACATAGGTGGAAAAAGGTTTTAAAAGCTATAAATAATAAACATTAATGTTTATATCTAGGAAAAACTTCCAGTGCGTAAAAAACATACGAAACTCGAATGGCGTACGTATATTTTTAGGTCAGCAAGGAGCTTTCACAAAAATATCCATGTAGATTTTGAGGATCAAATCACTCCTTTAGATGACGAATGGTCTTCGCTGTTGTTATCTAAACCCCATGGTTCATACAAGTAGGCAGGGTTCCCCGATTTAAGTCAAAAGTTTCAATTTTCCCGAGACCTGACAAATGCATTGTCGCAGTATCAAAAAAATACGGAAGTTTGTAGATGACGTCATATGCAAGGGAGATAAGCGATATATCACCTGCTGCTACTAGTATAACAGGCAAGAAAAAATATCCGATACTCGCAGTTTGGTAATGTTTTAATGGTATCATTTGATTAAAGGGACATAAATAACGATTTGAAACCATTGCATATATCCTTTAAGGGCTGCATAAGCAATTTTGGTTCCTGTAATCCATGGGCTCCTATGGAACAATCCAAATTCTGATGAAATGTATCCCATTTTACATCAAATTTTGCGTGTAAGCTGTGTTTACAAGTCTATATCTCTTACATTTCTTATCCTAGCACAACCAGATTTGGCCAGGAGCTTCCTTATAGCATTATGTTAAGGGCTGTTTAAGTAAATTTGGTTCCTGTAACCTCTGGCTGAGCTCCCATGGAATACAAATTCTGTCTTTAAAATATGTCTATTTCACATCAAATTTTATGTGTAAGCTGTGTTTACAGGTCTATATCTCTTACACTTCTTGTCCTAGCTAAACTAAATTTACGAATTGGTTTCCTTCTAGTATGTTGTAAAGGGTTGCCTGAGTAATTCTGTCTTCTGCAAATTCTCGGCTTCCATGCAACCCAAATTATGATGGCCCATAAAATGTGCTTTAAAGGCAGATCAAGGTTTGCGTGTAAGCTTTTGTATATATCTATAATTCTGGTTGGGATTTCTTATAGCATTATGCATCTTATTCATACTTCACCAATATTTGGGCACAGTTTTACATAGAGTTATTTAGGAAAATCTTTAAAAAAAATCTTCAATGAAACTACAAGAGCTAAAGGTCTAATATTGTCTACCTAAGTCTATGGTCCTGTTCCAGGTTTGTTAAAATGGTGACCCAGGGTCAAATTTGGCCTTGCCCCAGGGGCATATTTTTTATAAGACTTATTACATAGAGAAAAATTTCAAAATATTTTCTTCTCTGCAAAAGTAAATTTTATTTAAAGTCGGCAATACATATAAACAATCAACATAAGCTATTAATAAGCTTTTGAACCAACATGAATAACATAAGTACACACAAATAACACAATGTAGCAACATATGCACAATTAGCCTAAGCTCATTTAAAACTATTGTAGCAGGAGTTATTATGAATATTCATATGTATGGATATATGGATATTGATCTTAAGATCTAGTATATGATTTTAATGTATAAGAGAAATTAAAATTAAAGAATATATAAGAGACATTAAAATCATAGCTCTAATGTAGAGACAATTCAGGTTTAAAAATTGTCATTTTGGGAATTATAAAAGTATTAAAAATATTGTGTTTTAAACTAACAGTACTATTACATATACTCTCATAGTCAGCAATGGCCTCAATGTAGATTGGCCAATTCCATATCTGCCACAACTATTAAAGATTTTTAATAACAATGACAAGTATATGACCTGATTAAAGCACATTGAAAAAAACTAAAAACAACAATCATTTTTGAGTTTATCACAAGCTCAGTACACTATAATATGCACAACCATGACTCTATGAGGCAGGGCAGTCCCCACACTCATTTAGTCGTGGAATATTTATAAAGCTATTATGTCAGCATAAGATACAAAGTAAAGGAATAAAAACAATGCCTAGGACTTGCATCTATTTAAAACAATTTAAAGCAATACAACAGTAACGCTAAAGTACAACTTGAAGATGTCTAAACATGTTGGGTGTGTTGTCCCCGATTTTGGTGGCACATATATTAACGTTTATGTGTGATTAATATTACAGGCATGACATTTACAATCTTTGCTATTCCATAAAGATATCTGATTTTTAAACAAATTGAAATTTGTTGCAATTCTATATTCTTCCAGTAGTGAGTTCCTGACAACACTCAGCGGCGGCAAATCGGAAACTATTCTTTCCATATGATGTAGTCTTAACGTAAGGCACCTGTAGGATATTTTTGTATCTAAATTTATATGAGCTATTTTTTTTACATATTAAGCACTGGGGGAGTCATTTTATTTAGTATTTTTAAACTATATTTTCTATTGCCATGTTACGAATTCTCCTGACATGTAATGACGGTAATTTAGCCTTGTCTAAAAGCTGTTCATATGAGTTTAAATAGTCATCCGCCCGCCCGCCGCCCGGTAGACAATCCTTAAAATTAGAGCTCTTTCTTGAATTTTCTCAATTTTTAATGTATTTCTATTAGTAGAGAAGTGCCATGATAGTGGACAGAAGTTAAAATTTGACAGAATAAAAGTATGAAATATTGTGAGACGACTTAGCCTGCACAAGTTTTTTTCCAATCCTTCATAAAATAATTAATTGTTGACCTACTTTTTACAAATTATTTTGAATATGAGTTAAAAGATAGTTTAAAATCTATATCTACACCCAGCAGTTTAACAACTTCATCCATGTAATATTGCTATTATCAATGTTAAAAACAGAATTTCTATCTCGAGTCTTCTTCCCGACAGTTACAACCTGGAATTTATCAGGATTTGCTTTCATGCTATTAAAAAAGAACCAATCAATTAGGATTTTGCTTTCACTTTGAAGAACCTCAGTCAGCAGGTCAAAGTCAGGAGTATGAAAAGACAGCGTGTTGACATCAGCATAATTGTATCGGGTGCTTTTTCAATAAAGTAAAAGATATCATTAATAAAAACGTTAACTAGTAATGGGCCTAGAATGCAGCCTTGTGGAACACCCTTGGTGATAGCTGCCCACTTACTTACAATACTACTTACTTTGAACTGCTGCTTTCGGCTTGACAATTAAGAAGACAAGAGATTTACAGAGTGTTCAGAAAGAACATAGGCTGACAACTTACATAAATGAATGTTATGTGGAAGGTTATGTGGAAGGCAATCGAAGGCCTTAGATAGGTCCATTAAAATGGCAACAATATATTCATTTGAGTTCACGGCCTTCTTCCAGTCCTCAAACAGTCTTAAAGGGGTGGTTTGACACCCATGTCCCTTCCTGAATGCACACAAAAAGTTAACAAATATGGAATTAAAGTATTCATCCAATTGTACTGCAAAAAAACTTTTTCATATATTTTGGATGGGATTGGTAAGATGCTTACTGGCCTGTAGTTAGATTTCCTCATAGAGTCTAATGGCATAAACAGACAGATATAACCATCCAACCAGCATCAGCCCTTCGGTCCGTCCCCACGGCTGCCAAAATAGCGCTAGATCATAACTTGGAAACTGGAAGGTCTCCACCCTATAATCATTTATATATACACTAAATGGGCATAAACAGATGGATTGACCATCCAATCAGTATCGGCCCAGGGTTTTGTTCCTACTCGTGGGTCATAAGCCCTGTGTCATAACTTGAAAACTCTGGCACAAACAGATGAAAACATGCAACCATACAACCAGCATCAGCCCCAACAGACGGATTGAACCATCTAACCAGTATCGGCACTAGGGTTTATCCCAGCTCCTGGGGACATAACCCCTGGGTTATAACTTGGAAACCATTGCGATCCCCAGCCTAACACCATATATACACATACTGGGCCTCAGAACACGTTACTGTGGCCAGGGAATTTGCGATGGTGGCCATCTGGCTGATCTCATTCTGTTTTGAAATTATAAGCTTGTTTGACATGGCTTAAATGAAGACACTATAATATGTTTTCAAACTTTTCCATTATTTCTAGTGAGCGTTTCATATATGTTTTTCAGATTTTGTGTGAGGTTTTCATTATGTTAGCGATGTTTCCCTTATTTTGTGTGAGCTTTTCATATCTGTTTTACAGATTATTACATTATTTTGTGTGAGTGTTTTATATATATATATTTTACAGATTATTACATTATTTTGTGTGAGTGTTTCATATATATATATGTTTTACAGATTATTACATTATTTCGTGTGAGTGTTTCATATATGTTTTACAGATTATTACATTATTTTGTGTGAGTGTTTCATATATGTTTTACAGATTATAACATTATTTTGTGTGAGTGTTTCATATATGATTATATGATTTACAGATTATTACATTATTTTGTATGAGCATTTCTTATATACGTTTTACAGATTATTCTGGTGTTGCGTGTGAGCTGGTCAAGGACTGGTGCTCTGTGGCAAACAATCCATGTAAAAATCGTGGCACATGTAAACCAGGCGATAATCTTGGATTCAAATGCGAATGCATCCCTGGTATGTATGCATAGTATAGCTGGCCCCTAGCTACGCTGAGGCAAACCGAGGCAGTTGCCTCGTTAGAATTTTTAGAATGTACATACTTCACATATAAACAACTTCAGTGTCGAAAAATAATCAATCATTAACAAAATATGGGTCATATCCGGTCTCCGCTATGACATGCTTATCTTGCTTCTCTCTAGAGGATTTTCACCGAACTTCATCACAATATTCGTTATTTGCATCTATCATCATGTGCAAAATCTTGGGTTGCTGTAAACTATTTTCGACAAAATATTCGTCACGTCACCGTAACCTACTTTCGACATTATATAGGTCACACCTGGTCTCCGCTATGACATGCAATTAAGTATATGAAAAATGAATATTTCTAGAGACTGACATTGGACATTGGTGGTGGTCAGATCTAAAATCTGGATTTCTTTATAAAAGGGCTCATCAAGTAGGCTGTGGCCTCCTAGTTCAAGTCTCATTACAAGGACTCAGAAATCTCTTTTACATAAACAGCATCTCCCTGTCATTACATTTACTTGTTGTTAGCTCAAATGGCCGAAGCCAGCAGAATCTACGGGATGACGAGTTGTCCGTCGTCCGTCCATTAACTTTTACCTCGATAACATAAAAGGACCTTCATTTTTCATCCAAACTTTTCCAAATTTGGCCAGATTGTTGATATCAATGAAAGCTCAGTCACTTTTGAAATCCAGCAAGATCAGATTGGTAACACCAGAGTTATGGCCCTTGATTTTCTTAATTATGCTATAATTTGCCTCGTTAACATGATAGAGCTTTCATTTTTCATTCAGTATTTTTCAAACTCACACAGATTGATGATATCAATAAAAGGTCAGAAAAGTTTGAAAACCAGCCAGTTGAGACAAGTAACACTGAAGTTTCTCTTGAATTTCTTAAATATGTTATATTTTGCCTTGTTGACACGATAGATCCTTCATTTTTAATATGATCTTTACTAAACTTTGTCAGATTGTTGATATCAATGACAGCTCTGACAAGTCTGAAACCCATCCAGATTGAATCAGTAAGACCTGAGTTATGGCCCTTGTTTGTCTGGAAATGTCATATTCTGCCTTGTGAACACTTTAGCGACTTCATTTATTATTTGATCTTTACCTTAGACTTTGTCAGTTTCTTTGTATCAATGAATGTATTCCTATGATTCCTTAACGCGAATAGCAGATAGTCTCCAATATATGTTTAATACACGCCCCCATCTGAAGGAAGAAAGTTACAGCAATAAGTTAAAAAAACAGATCGGATCCGGCTTTCATGTTTGCTGCTGTGTAGGGGATATGGTTAAAAAATAAAACATAACGTATTTTACTGAGCTGTATATAAAATAATTCAATTTCTATTAATTTTACATTTGTCTATTCAAAAAGCTTGATTTATTATTTACGTCTATACTTTTGGAATGTACTTAAGTATATCCCTTTTTCGTTCTTGGATGTTCCTAACACATTTTTGATACATAACAGCAACCATAATGGAAAATAATGAAGCAATTGTTTTTTATTCTTGATGTATTTAAACATGTATTAAAAGAAAGGTATTTAATAATTGTTTATATATTTATTTCTTTGCTTGCTGTTTCCGCAATTGTCGGGGTTGTCATACTTACATAGCCATAGCTTGTCCAGGTGACAGGTTGTCAGCTGATGCTGATTGGATGTCTAGGGCACCTCTTTGATGCTTGTCCTGTGTAATACTTAGGGACAAAATGAATCCGTTACAGAGGTTCCATAATGACAACATTTACGGCACAGCAGAATGTAATAAAGAGACAGACACAGATTCAGCATTGTGCGTTGAACATTCAATTCCATATCTATCTACAAAAGTGGGGGCACCCAAGACCCATCTTACCATCTGTCGTCAGCATTTTTGCGGGACTTGTTTGCCAAAGGAAATTACTTTTATTAATACTACAGACATAAAAAAGCGGTATACAGTATTTATATCCTTAACTGGTGAATTTTGTTTGTGATCGTATTATGCAGTTGATTTCCCTTCTGTTAGTCTAGGACCCATGTTTGTACCATGTACATGTATTACAATGTGACTTAACCATGAAAATTTGGTTATATGTTGATACAAAGTGTCCTGTTTCTTCATACTTTTAAGCAAGGCGAAAATTACGACAAAATAACTTCTTAACACTTGAGATGACCCCCAATATATCAACTTTATCAGTTCACATCCGACGTCCATATCCACATTGTCATCCGATTGTAAATGTCTGTTAGTCTATATCAGGTATGGCTGTAAATGAGTTTTTCCATGTAAGTACAAACATGGATGGTTAATCTTCCCATTGAAAAGAAAACAAACTTTGCAAAACATGGAGTGCATTGTCTGTGTTGCACGTGCCAAACATTATAACAGTAAAGATTGTTAGTATCTACATCTTGTGACCGGGAAAACCTGTGAGACATTTTCCGTAGTAAGTCTATTCTATTGTTCATCCCGGGCGCTTGTTCAGAAACAGTAATTTTAGTGGTAAATTAAAATACTTTACCTTTCAGAATCGGTTGAGAAATAAAAATTGTTCTTGATAGTAATTTTCAATGCAAAATCCTGCTGTTTTTTTTTTAGAATTTGTATCCAAACATAGTTCTAATGTTCTGGATGAATATAAATTGAAACATTCTGAAAGTTTTATAGTAAACTGTTTACTAGTCTAACTGAAGTTATTTGTGTTTTCTTTAATTTCTGCTGGGACTTTGCATGGTAAAAGATCCATTAAAAAAATATTTTGGCTGTAAAATATTTATTTCTCAACCGATTTGAGTTTTCTTAAATTTCTGCTCTCTCAGCAACAAGGAGTTTGCACGGGAAAAGCCCCATCAAAAAAGCATTTTGGCTGTTAAATATTTATTTCTCAACCGATTTGAGTTTTCTTAAATTTCTGCTGTCCCAGCAACAAGGAGTTTGCTGGGTAACACCCTATTAAAAATGCATTTTGGCTGTAAAATATTTATTAACAGATTTGAGTTTTCTTAAATTTCTGCTCTCTCAGCAACAAGGAGTTTGCATGGGAAAAGCCCCATCAAAAAAAGCATTTTGATCGTAAATCAATTTCTTAAATGATTCACTATAAATTACACTTTTCAAATAAACATGATTTCATTTCAATATTTCTGCTCTATGTGCACACATAATTGTCTACATTGAATGGTTAGGTGAAAAAGAGTGAACGATTTTAAAATTTGAGACATCATAAGATGTTTAATAAAACAGGGCCCTGCTCTCCCAGCAACAAGGAGTTTGCACGGGAACATAAAAAAAAAGCATTTTGGCTGTAAAATATTTATTTTCTCAACAGATTTGAGTTTTCTTAAATTTCTGCTGTCTCAGCAACAAGGAGTTTGCACGGGAAAAGACCCATCAAAAAAGCATTTTGGCTGTAAAATATTTATTGCTCAACCGATTTGAGTTTTCTTAAATTTCTGCTCTCTCAGCAACGAGCAGTTTCCACGGGAAAAGCCCCATCAAAAAAAGCATTTTGGCTGCAAAATATTTATTTTTCAACCGATTTGAATTTTCTTAAATTTCTGCTGTCCCAGCAACAAGCAGTTTGCTGGGTAACACCTTATTAAAAAAGCATTTTGGCTGTGAAATATTTATTTCTCAACACTATTTGTATTTACGACTAAAGATTCCAGTTGCAATGATTTATAATTTATGAATTTATTATTTAAATTGCTTATGTTATTGCCAAAAAATAGTGCCCCAAACAATAGTTCTGTTTGTGCAAACTTAGTATATCTTTTTCAGGTTACAGTGGAACTACCTGTGAAGTTGAGAATGATCCCTGTAGTAGCAACCCCTGTCGTTCCCAGGCCACATGTAGACATAATGTGACTGACTATATATGCCAGTGTGATCAAGGGAAGGTGTGGACAGGGACACAGTGTAGAGGTAACTATGGGACCCTCTCTTATATACATGGCCCTTGCATAACCTGGCCACATGTAGACATAATGTGACTCCCTATGTATGTCAGTGTTATCGAGGGAAGGTGTAGACAGGAACACAGTGTAGAGGTAAATATTGGATACAGGGACTTCCCTGTTATATAGATATTCCCTGTTATATAGATATATGCCTATGTGGTTACCTGGCCACATGTAACTGACTAAATATGCCAGTGTGATCAAGGGAAGGTGTGGACAGGGACACAGTGTAGAGGTAAATATTGGATACAGGGATTTCCCTGTTATATAGATAGATGCATATGTGGTTACCTGGCCATAAACTGACTATATATGTCAGTATGACCAAGGGAAGGTGTGGACAGAGACTCAGTGTAGGGGTAAATATGGGACACTAGGACATCCCGGTTATATATTCCACTTCTGAATCTCAGCTACATATCCTGGGATGTTTACCCAAACTGCATCCTGTCTTCCTCCATCAACTAGACATGACATGACATTTTCTTTGCTGTGACCTGCTTTCTCTGAACTATAGGTCATGTTCATTTAACCATGCATGTCTCATTGCCCTTATATGGAATTATTATCCATGGTCAAACTGTAAAACCATTAAGGCAGTTTATGCTCCTAGATAGTACCATCTAACTCATTCTTCATGATATCAGGCAAAGCATAACAGTAGGTCAATAAGTCAAAGGTCAAGGTTGTAATGACCTCATATGAACACATGCATTGACAGTGACGCCTGAAGTATAACACCCACACTCATAAAACGTTATAGGTATATTGCCTTTGGTGAGAAAAGAAACGAATCCTATCGCTTTTCAGCTCAGTAGGTCATAAAACAAGGTCACATTGACCTGACAATGACCTAGTCCTGAAAAACACTTTTCACACTGGAACTCAGACAACAACTTATCTTTTTCTTTGCATAAGACTTTTAACAGGCATATTATGTACCATTTGTGGTGCTATTGTTTAACGTGTTATACTGAGTGTAACATTTTCAAAGCTACCTGTTATTACTTACTTGACTTATTATTTTATCTTCCTTTGCAGCCTCAAGTCAACCATTTGTCCTGCTTGTGAACTCATTGGATGGTCAAGATGGACCAAGTCTACAAAACTCATTCCATGTAGATGCTACGGCATTGTCCTTCATGGTGAGGGTTAGGGTACACCAGTTGTGGACTTCTGGAGATCGATATCTTCTACAAATTGTTGGGTATGTTGAAATGCTTTGCCTCTTTATCAAATAGACAGTTCATTGGTCCGTGCGTCCCTCCGATCTTGTCCGAGCTATAACTTTGTCATGCATAGAGGGATTTTGAAATAACTTGTCACAAATGATCACCATAAGAGGATGATGTGTTGCGCGCAAACCCAGGCCTCCAGCTCAAAGGTCAAGGTTACACTTAGAGGTCTTGCAGTTCATGCAGTGCGATCTTGTCCGGGCTGTAACTTTGTTATGCATTAAAGGAATTTAAATTACTTGGCAGAAATGATCACAATAAGAGGACAATGTATTTCGCGCAAACCCAGGCCTCCACCTCATAGGTCAAGGTCACACTTAGAGGTCATACAGTTCATGCAGTCCGATCTTGTCCAGTCTGTAACTTTGTCTTGCATAAAGGGATTTTGAAATTACTGTGCACAAATGATCACCATAAGAGGACGATGTGTCGCGCACAACACCCAGGCCTCCAGCTCAAAGGTCAAGGTCACACTTAGAGGTCATGCATGTAGTTCATTCAGTCCGATCCTGTCCAGTCTGTAACTTTGTCATGCATAAAGGGATTTTGAAATTGCTTTGCACAAATGATCACCATAAGAGGATGATTTGTTGCGCGCAAACCCAGGCCTCCACCTCATAGGTCAAGGTCACACTTAGAGGTCATGCTGTTCATGCAGTCCGATCTTGTCCGGGCTGTAACTTTGTCATGCATAAAAGGATTTTGAAATTATTTGGCAGAAATGATCACCATAAGAGGACGATATGTTGCACACAACACCCAGGCCTCCAGCTCAAAGGTCCAGGTCACACGTAGAGGTCATGTAGTTCATTCAGTCCGATCTTGTCCAGTCTGTAACTTTGTCATGCATATAGTGTTTCCCCCAGGTTTTATAAAGGGCAGGGTGCTCCCTGAAAAAAGGGCATTTTTAAGTGCACTAAACTATGTGCATTTTCCAGCGCGCGAAAACTTCAAAATGAAATTAAGAAAACGTCAATTTCATTGTTGCAAAGGTACTAAAATATAAAGTTGTTATAAATAAGAAAAAGTTACTTGTATAATACAGTTATCACTCATTTATTTCATTGCGGAGGCCACAATTTTAATCAACTATATCTCAACAACCGCTGCTCGAATTTTTCAGACACTTTCTCAGATGCTTTATTGGATCAAGGGACATCTCGTAATGCCAAAATTACCAAGGTCAAGGTCATATTTTCATTATTTTCCCAAAACTTAACCTTGGTTTGGTAACTTAAACTTGGTTAGGTAACTTAACCTCAGTTAACTGTATGTGATTGCCTCATTTTCTTTGTTTGATACTTGGTCATATGTGTTGTTGGCATTGGTGAACATCACTGAATGACAAAAATTATCAAGGTCAAGGTGATATTTTGCTTATTTTCTCCAAACTTAACCTTGGTTAGGTAACTTAACCTCAGTTAGGTAACTTAACCTCAGTTAACTTTATGTGATTGCCTCACTTTATGTCTTTGATACTTGGTCATATATATTGTTGGCATTTGTGGACATCGATGAACGATAAAATATACCAAGGTCAAGGTCATGTTTTGCATTATTTACCCTAAACATCAGTTTGGTAATGTAAGTTAACCTCAGTTAACTTTTTCTGATAACTTTAATTTCTTTGTTTGATACTTGGTCATACGTATTGTTGGCATTGGTGGATATCACCGAATGACAAAAGTTACCAAGGTCAATGTCATATTTTGCATTGTTTTCCCCAATCCTAACCTTGGTTAGGTAACTTAATCTCAGTTAACTTTATGTGATTGTCTCACTTTATGTCTTTGATACTTGGTCATATGTACTGTTGCCACCGGTGGACATCGCTGAATGACAAAAAAATACCAAGGTCAAGGTCTTATTTTGCATTATTTTCTCCAAACTTAACCTAAATTAGGTAACTTAACCTTGCTTAGGTAACTTAACCTCAGTTAACTTTATGTGATTGCCTCACTTTATGTCTTTGATACTTGGTCATATGTATTGTTGGCATTGGTGGATATTGCTGAATGACAAAAAATACCAAGGCCAAGGTCATGTTTTGCGTTATTTACCCTAAACATCAGTTTGGTTAGGTAAGTTAACCTCAGTTAACTTTTTTTGATAACTTTAATTTCTTTTTTTGATAATTGGTCATATGTATTGTTGGCATTGGTGGACATCGCTGAATGACAAAAAATACCAAGGCCAAGGTCATGTTTTGCGTTATTTACCCTAAACATCAGTTTGGTTAGGTAAGTTAACCTCAGTTAACTTTTTTTGATAACTTTAATTTTTTTTTTTGATACTTGGTCATATGTATTGTTGGCATTGGTGGACATCGCTGAATGACAAAAAATACCAAGGCCAAGGTCATGTTTTGCGTTATTTACGCTAAACATCAGTTTGGTTAGGTAAGTTAACCTCATTTAACTTTTTTTGATAACTTTAATTTCTTTGTTTGATACTTGGCCATATGTATTGTTGGCATTGGTGGACATCACTGAATGACAAAATGGCCAAGGTCAAGGTCATATTTTGCATTATTTTCCCCAAACTTAACCTTGGTTAGGTAACTTAACCTCAGTTAACGTTATGTGATTGTCTCACTTCATGTCTTTGATACTTGGTCATATGTATTGTTGGCATTGGTGGACATCGCTGGATTACAAACAATACCAAGGTCAAGGTCATATTTTGCATTTTTTTCTCAAAACTTAACCTTAGTTAGGTAACTTAACCTTGCTTAGGTAACTTAACCTCAGTTAACGTTTTGTGATTGCCTCACTGTGTGTCTTTGATACTTGGTCATATGTATTGTTGGCATTTGTTGGCATCGCCGAATGACAAAAAATACCAAGGTCAAGGTCATATTTTGCATTATTTTCCCAAAACTACATCCTGGTTAAACCACTTAACTTCACCTTTATCAGTATTTATTCAGTAACTTAATTTCTTATGATTACCTCGCTTTTATTTGTTTGATACTTGGTCATATGAAGTGTTGTCTTTGGTGGACATCATTTAAGCACAAATTTAATAAAATATTTCATATGCCGTTTGCCGCTGTCGGCAAGACACCCTCCGACCAAAGTCTTGTCTAGATTCTCTCTTTTTTTTCCGTCTTTTTTATGCAATTCATTGTCAATATATTGAAGATAACATTAAAAAAATCAAAAAATATCTAGAAAATGCAAAGTGAAAGTAGAACATTTTAAAGCATACGAAATAAAGCGCGTGCGAATTTACGTCAATTTTTTACGCTAACAGTTTATAGTTAATCGCATCAAATCGTGAAAGTTAGGGGGAAATTGGTCAGATATGATTATAAGTTGATGAATTGTTATAAAAATGTCAGTCTTTATTCTTAATTAATCGGTTTATTTTGAAACCGCGAAGTAAAAAGCAAACCGGAAGTTACCGACATAACAATCTCATTTTGACTTTTTTCATGTGATTTTTGAATAATTTGATATTTGTTCATCTTTTTATGTTTTAATCGCAAATATATGGATCAGAGCAAATTTACTTGAGATTTTAAATTAAATATGAATTTAAAGAGTGCAACACAAGCGGGGTCGATACAGACGGAGATCAAAAAGCGTTTACTATTTAATTACATAATAGTAATATAAACCTATATTAACACCATTATATTTACAACATCCTATATATTTTGGCAAATGGGGGCCAGACCTGCCCAGTCCATCTAGCAAGGAGGTGACCAAAGCTGAGGAGACCGTGGTATTTCAAGAACGTTGTATTACTGTATACATGGTATAATGGCAGAAATCTTGTTTCCGTTTATTATAAGAGCAGCTGTATACATGTAACTGTTTATGAATAAACTGGATTACTAGAACAATTGTACTAAATGGAGTAAAACATTCCATAAAGATACAAAACGATATACATCTATGGACCCATAATAGTTGATATAAACTATGTGTAGACTCCACATATTAATCAAATTATGAAGGCAACATTGAATGTAAAGCTCTGGCATATGTAATCTGACATTATGTAGTGTAATGAATTATATAGTTATATGCATGCACCCATCTATGTGTCACAGTGTGACTGGACGCTTCTACTAATGCAATGACATGTATACAGCAAGTACAGCATGGTGGCTGTGCTGACTCCACGGCAGAAATGTGTGCAGTAAAGGTTAATTCTGACCACTTGACCTCTGGATCCGTGTTGTTGAAATTGATGTCTTTGCCATCTCAAAGTTTTTGACATTAGCGCGATCTCTCAATAAATGGCATGGGGAGAGGTACCATGAACACTCGTACTTCAACCGCAGAATTGATGCAGAAGCCCTTAGAACACACGTAACTTCTGGAAGGCGCGGTGATCAACCACACTGACCAACGCTTAAAACAAGCGTGAACAGTATCAAATAACACTTGCGAAAACACACTTAAAATGGCCATGTGGAGAGGTACTATGAACACTCGTACCTCGTCCATACAAATATTGCCTCGCAGAAGCACTAAGAATACTCTTAACTTCTGGTAGGCGCAGCGGACTAGACCAACTATGAATATGGCAGAACCACTTATGACTGACCTATATTACACCTCTTTTGTGCTCGACATATGCTACCTGTATCTGTTTTAATATAGTTTAGATAACAGCTGGAATTCCACCTGCCCAATGTTTTTAACCAGGTGGTCTGGTGCCTGTACGTTAGTGGCTGTGGTGGCAGCTCCAATTCGAAAACTGTGACCCGAATACAATCTGCTTTCAAGCCTAGCATTTGAAGATTAGTCTTCAAGTTGTTGATAAAGAAATCGCGGGACAATACCTCACCTTTACTGTTAATGAAGAGAGGATCTGTCATATGAACCCCGGATTTCTGTCTAAGATTTGTGTACTTGAACGTGTTGAAAGGGCATTCTTGTGTATTCGTAGCATGAATTTGTATCTATACACCTTGACGGAAAATGTCAGTTTTAGACGCTTTAAGATTTAAGCCATACCTTGAACTATTGTCAAATGAGATGTCATTAATAGCTAAATAATCCGATGGATTAGAGTACTGTCCCGTGTTAATCGTAAACTCACCACAATGCAAGGAACCGAAAAATGCCATACTGCAAGCTGTAGTTAACATGAGGCTGTCATACTGGCCCAAGAGGCTTCTGTTCAAGACACGTACGATGTCTTGTAATATTTCAAATGTAATAGGTAATCTTTGCTTGGCCAGATTGCATTGTGTTTTCTTAACTCCTCGGAGCACCATTTGTAATTGGAGAAGATCTACCGGTGAAGTTAGTGGTGATTTTACGTTGTATTTTAAATAAGGATACCTTATGCCAGACAGGTATTGCTTTATTGTATCATTTCTTAAGTCCCATTTTGTACAGAATGCAATGAAATATCTCAATTTCATCAATGTTTGTTCTGTTATACTGGGAGGCTTCGCATCACTGTTGGGCCATAGTGAATGCTGCTCCATGAAAGTTTTGAACAGTGTGTATGCTGATTAATACATGGTGACTGTACCTGTAGCTAATGCCGCGTCCCACAGGGTTCTGACAGTATCATCTAAACAAGATAAAGCTCTGTTAGAGGTGGCACTTTGGTCGGCAGTGGCTCTGCATTGGGAGCTTATTCCCGGAAACGCGCTATCTGTAAACGAAAAAGGCATTCACTGAGAACTTCTTTCCAGGTATATGTCTAGCGTGAATTATGAAATTGTCTTTTGCGGCACACCAAGTCAACCTACGCATCAGTTTCATGATGGCTGGTGATTTACTAGGCCCTTTGGAAATTATTGCAACAGTAGCCATATTATCGCAGTGGAAGACAATGCATTTTTTAAACCACGCGTCCTGCCACAAAACCACTCTTTTGGTACCAGTTCCATAAAAGCAATAGACATGTTATCTCCGAGCTTCGGGAGATCCGTCGGCCATCTTTCTGAAAACCATTTACCTTGATAATAGCCCCCATAACCCAGACTTCCACTGGCATCGGTGTATAGAGGATATTGTCGTCGTAAAAGCATGATATGCCATTCCAACAGTCCAAGAATTTCACCCACATGGTAATGCATTCTTGACTCAACTTAACATGATGGTGCAGGTCCTTAAAGCTACAGAGTCCCTGTATCAATTGATTTCTTCTTTGTAGGCGTGTCTTTATTTGTAACTTCATGTTCACCAGCTCATGTTTAAGCAAGCAAATATAGCGAAGAAAATCATTTACCTATACACAGATAACAGTAATTTTTACACAAAAAAAAAGTTAGCTTCTTTCGGGACTCGAACACATAACCTTCTGATTCCAAGTCCGGTGCTCTATCCACTGAACTACAATGCTACTTGAGAAAATAGTAAACTAACTACCATATATTATGAGGCAAAATAACTTAACATATTTGAACGCAACTAATGATGGATCAATAAATATGCAGTCCATATTGTCGCACGTGTACATTAACATTGCCTGGTGTAATACTGTATCTTATCAATATTAAACTAATACTTCGCCTCAAATCAACCATATCTCGACATGTTATTTAGCGCTTGATGAGTTTGTGTGCGCGCTCTTGTTATAACGGAATGCCTTTTTAGTGTTGAAAATGCTACAAAATACCAATAAATAGCAATGGTCTAGAGGTTCAGCGAACATCTTTTAAATCTTACAAATGCAAGACTGTGTTTCAAATCCCGTTCCGGGCAACTATTTTTTATCACATATATTCTGGAGCCGTATATTTATCGATGTTACCTGTACGGAGGCTAAATAAAAATGTGAAATTTTACGTATCGATTTCTCCTTATATATCTACTTTTGGGGTGTTCGTCGATATGAAACTACTTCACACGTGACTCATTCATATTCATGAGTTATTACCAGTTAAAATAGGGACTGTACAGCTTTAACCGATCCGGTGAAGGTAAGCAGGTAAGATACGAAACTTCTCCTTGGTAAAATTACCCTAGAAGCAATATTAAGATGGCCCAAAACACTGAGTAAAGTGCGTATTTTTATTGGCTTTTTTCCACAAATTTCACTCAATAAGTTTTTTGATCCTGTCAACCTTCTCCTGCGACAGATGTCATCGAGTGTTTTGTCAGGATGAATAGGTATATTTAAAATTCCAAAAACGTGTCAAAAGAGCCATATTCCTGAATCCATCATGCGATTGTGGTACGATAGAAAGGAAATCCTCCAAGAGGTACAGCAGAAAGGGTATGTTGTATTTATTTATCGCTATTCAGTGTATGGCTTCTGAGAGGAGAGAAAAAATCTTTGGGCTACTGCGTGATCCAAAGCACAATCTCTTGAAAAAATAGAATTTACCGTTCCATGAAATGCCATGGAATTGCAGGGTTAGGGTTAGTCATAATTTTGATCTAATAGGGGTTTATTTTAATTAAAAACCGTCCACTGTGTCTGTTTTTGCATAAATTGGCTTTCATAACCACACTTTTTAATTGCTTTAATGGCATCGTCCACTCGAACATATGTAAGAGAATACTTGTTTTTATCTATTAGACTATTGACACTTTCATGTTCGTCGTTATTATGTGGTGCACTCAAGTCCACTATGAGTCTATACTTTTATTGAACATTTGCCTTGTACTAAGCCTATTGGGCTAAAGCGATATACTTCAAAAGGGGGTAGTGTCAAATGGACCCAGAAGATAACCCCATTCTAACTCTTTTTGGATTAGTTCTGATACTGTACTGGGTGATTTAGTAGCCGACAACAAATTTTAACTCTGATAGCTAACTTTTGGCAAGTTCTGTATGCCTGTATCAAAACCATAACGAAGCCCATTGATTAACTTGTCAATGTAATTTCGATCAGGATGAAGTTCCAACTCGGATTCCAAGCGATCAATGTTAATGGGAGAGTTAGCTTTAAAATCAGATGGTGCCACGTGTGTCAGTCACTGATTCTTCATATTTGGTTTAACGGGTGTTTTTGATTTGATGCAATCATACGAAGGATGATTTTGAGATTTGCATACTCCACATATGCGCAAGATGGTGGAATTCTCGTGTGTTAAATTACAGCCTGATGAATTAAAGTTGTTGCAAATCTCTCCACCCTTGTGGAAATTCATGGATCGGCCATATCTGTCCGTTTGGGCTTTATTGTACGAGGAAACTGTAGAGGCCGAAGACTTTTTCTCTAGACGGTCAAATTTTGTAACTGCTGCGATGCTGCTATCGGAGTTACGAGTATTTAGAGGACAGAAAGACGTAGCATGACTTGCTCTCCCGCACAAGTCACACGTCATCGTTCTCAAGCCAGAAAAAAGTGAGATACAGCTATGTAACTCTGGAAGACCAATCAACAGATACATTTTGAAGCTCGTATTGTTCGGCTTTCCGAGAGAATTCACAATGGTACTCATAGAAAAATGTACCCCCATATTTCTGACACATGGCATCAATAAATTCCACATACAAGTCCAATTTTTTTCTCCGGTGTGGCTTCACCTCGCATATCACATTCTTATATTTGGAGTATGCTGTCCGGAATTCATGAATATTCAGATTTCTGTGCAATCTGGCATCAGAAGCCCGGATCACAATTTGGTGGCCATTCTGTTCTCTCTTCTCCATCTCGTTCACCGTTCCATCCCAGGTATCAGTAGTAAAGCCACATTTATATGCTTATGAGCTTGTATATCGTTCCTCACCTTCGGCGGAATTATGTTCACGGGTGGAAGCTCAACCGTGAACATAATCTTTCGATCGGGCATCGTTTAGATAGTACCATAGCGGTTGTTGAATTCCTATAATGTTGCTCGGGAATGTCTCGATTACTCGAGATCAGCAGGTTATTTGTGCTAGCAGTGTCTGTACAGTTTACCCGCCTAGACAATTCGGCCAAATTTGATTGGATTGACATCATTTCTTTCCTAAAAGTGTCGAACTCTGCCGTAGATATTGGCTCGGAACGATTTCCCTGGGCGCTGTAATTTTTGTTCATGACATCATTTATGGGGTTTCCCTACAGGTTCGAAGGATTGTGGTCGCGTGACGCGTTAGGACTATTTATAGTAACATTCCCCTGATCGCATGACTCGTCGCTAGTATTGTTCCTGGGAATCCCCGTTTCAGCGTGGAGCAACTGCTCATAGAGTTTTAATAAAGTCTTATGAGGTGTTGAAGTAGGTAAAGTTGTACCTTTGTCCCGTAGCGCATCCGTTAACTTTTTGGCCGTCCAATTAGCAGGATTTTCTGGATTTAACGAGCCAGGAGGTCGACTCCAAACTTAATATGCATGATTGAGTTTACCCCAGTTGTCGGCAAACAGGGGATGGCCTAATTAACACCTCGGGTCAAGCTAATCCTTACGAAACACTCCATGTATACAACGTTTGCAATTTACACCTGCTTGATTTATTGCCTAAGGAAGTCAATACAGGTTAGGCATGATGAACTTAGTGCAAAAGGGCAGTTATATAACAGCAACAGGACTTCTTTTTAGGGCAGCAGGGCGGGCTTTTAGGGCAGCAGGGTGGGTCCAAAAAATGGCAGGGCGATCCAAAAAACGGCAGGGCACGCCACCCCGCCATTTAATTTTAGGGAAAACACTAGCATAGAGAGATTTTGAAATAACATGGCACAAATGATTTCAGATATTAATACAATGTATTGTACTTAGTCATTTTCAAATAAAAGCACTCGAACTTAACCACTGAACACATTTTATTTTACGTTTCCATGTCTAACCTTTAACCCTGGTGTCCTCCCAATGTATTTCTGTAAAGTGGCGGGCTCGACCATGCAGAGTTATTGCCCTTGATCTTACAAAAAAAATGTTTGTGTGGTGGAGGGTATTTATAACCTTCAGTGATACATCTAGTTATAGGAATAATATAAAGCAAGTTCGTTGTGTATGATAACATTGCACCAATAATATATTTACAAATATTGTTGATGATGACAAAAAACGAAAAATGAACAAAACAATTATTTTTTTATATGAACACAGTTTCCAGTTTAACATGATACTGGATAAATAATTATTTTAATGCTTGATAAACATTTCATGAGTGTCATGTGTCTCTTTAAAACTTTGTATGCAGAACTACAGATAAGCAGCTTAAATACCAAAATGTCAAAATACCCAATTAAAACCAAAAGCATGGGCACCAATAAAGTAATCAAAATGATCAAATAATAAAACAGCCAATGCAAATTGAGCGATGCATGGGTTGTTGAAGGACCGCCCAGTCACCTTGTATAAAGCATATTATAAAACAAGTTTATTTGATCAGTTACATCTTATGGGATGGCCAGTTGTCCGTCGTCCGTCGTCCGTCCGTCGTCCATCGTCCGTCTGTTAACTTTTGCCTTGTGAACACTCTAGGGCCTTCATTATGAATCGAAACTTTACGAAACTTTGCCAGTGTCTTTATATCAATGAAAGCTTGGACAAGTTCGAAAACCAGCCGGATTGGATAAATTTCACCGGAGTTATGGCCCTTGTTTTGCTGAAAAATGTTAATATCAATGAAAGCTCGGACAAGTTCGAAAACCAGCCAAATCGGATCAGTAACACCGGAGTTATGGCCCTTGTTTTTTCTGAAAATTGCTATTTTCTGCCTTGTGAACGCTCTAACACCTTCATTTATTATTTGGTCGTTACCAAACTTGCATAGATTGTTAATACCAATGATAGCTCAGACAAGTTCGAAAATCAGCTAAATTGGGTCAGTAACACCAGAGTTATGGCCCTTGTTTTTTCAGAAATAATGCCATTTTCTGCCTAGTGAACACTCTAGCACATTCATTTATTATTTGATCTTTACCAAACTTGCACAGATTGTTAATATCAATGAAAGCTCAAACAAGTTCGAAAACCAACTAAATCGAATCAGTAACACAGGAGATATGACCCTTGTTTTTTCTGAAAAATGCTATTTTCTGCCTTGTGAACACTCTAGGGCCTTCAATATTAATTGGACCTTTACTTAACTTTGCCAGTGTCTTTATAGCAATAAAAGTTCGGACAAGTTCGAAAACCGGCAAGATTGAAATAATTTCACCGGAGTTATGGCCCTTGTTTTGCTGAAAAATGCCATATTAAGCCTTGTGAACACTCTAGCACCTTCATTTATTATTTGATCTTAACCAAACTTGCACACATGGTTAATATCAATGAAAGCTCAGACAAGTTTAAATACCAGCCAGATCAGACTAGTAACAGCGGAGTTATTGCCCTTGATTTAGTTAAAAATGCTATATTTTGCCTCATTAAGACAATAGGGCCTTCATCTTTCATCTAATCTTTACCAAACTTTACCAGATTGTTTATATAAATAAAAGCTCGGACAATTACGAAGACCAGCTAGATCGAAACATTCATAGCGCATTTATGGCCCTTGATTTAGTTAAAATGCTATATTTTGACTCGTTTAGACGATAGGGCCTTTATCTTTCATTCGATCTTTACCAAACATTACCAGATTGTTTATATGAATGAAAGCTCAGACACTTTTGAAGACCAGCCAGATCGGACCAGTAACAGATGAGTTATGGCCTTTGATTTGGTTAAAAATGCTATATTTTGCCTCGTTAAGATGATAGGGCCTTCATTTTTCATGCGATCTTTATGAAACTTTACGAGATTATTCATATCAATGACAGCTCGGTCAAGTTTCGAAAACCAGCAAGATCGGACTAGTAATAGTGGAGTTATGGCCCTTGATTTAGTTAAAAATCCTATATTTTGCCTCGTTAAGACGATAGGGCCTTCATCTTTCATCCGATCTTTAAGAAACTTTACCAGATTGTTAATATCAATGGAAGCTTGGACAAGTTGGAAAACGATCCAGACTGGACCATTTACATCAGAGTCATGGCCCTTGATTTTCTGAAATATGCTATATCTTGGCCTCATTAAGACGAAAGGGCCTTCATTTGGCCGGATTTCATTGAAACTTTGCAGGGATGATCAGTACCAAGCCTAGTTTGTACATAGTCACCGTGTTCCAGTTGAATGATTTAGGCAGAGTTATAGTCCTTTAAAGGTTGTAATACACAGACTTTGTTCTGACTAGTTCTCCTGAACCCCTGGCCGGATTAAACGAAACTTTTTAGGGATGATCGATTCTATATCTAGTTGTGCACATCATCGCCGTGTTCCGGTTGAATGATTTTTGGCGGAGTTACGGCCCTTTAAAGGTTTTAATACACAAAATTTGTTCTGACTAGTTCTCCTGAACCCCTGGCTGGATTTAAACGAAGCTTTTTAGGGATGATCAATTCCATGTCTAGTTGTACAAATCATTGGCGTATTCCGGTTAAATGATTTTGTTGGCAAAATTATGGCCCTTTAAAGGTTTTAATACACAAACTTTGTCTGATCTACTTCTCCTGAACCCCTCGCCAGATTTCAATGAAACTTTGCAGGGATGATCAGCACCAAGCCTAGTTGTGCATGTCATTGTCTGTTCCGGTTTACAGATATTTGGCAGAGTTGTGACCCTTTAAAGGATTTTGATATCACATTTTGTTTCCGGGCTAATTTTCCTGAACCCCTGGTGGATATAGAAGAAACTTGACAAGGATGATCAGTATCAAGCCTAGTTGTGCATATCATCGCCATATTTCGGTTGAATGATTTTTGGCAGAGTTGTGACCCTTTAAATGTTTTAATACACAAACTTTGTCCAGATTAGTCTCTTCTGAACTCTTTGCCAGATTTCAGCGAATCTTGGCGAGAATGATCAGTACTAAGCCTAGTTGCACCTGTTATTGCCATGTTCTGGTTGAATGATTTTTGAAAGACTTCTGGCCCCTTATACATAAACTTTATCTTGAGCCAGTAGAGCGTCCACAGGCCCTCTTGGGCCTCTTGTTTGTAATGCTATACAATAGTAGTGGAATGCCACCCCAAAACAATAGCTCAACATTTTATCTTTATTTTACCCAATTGAAATCATGAAATATCCGTTTGAATATATACCAATGTAGAGTTGGGTACCGCGAAAAATAAAGTACCGCGGTATACTGCGGTTTTTTTCAGCAAATAACGCGGTACGTACCACGGTATACCATGTAAGCTTTGTAGCTGCAGAAACATGAATTCATATATTGCAGTATAACATTATACCAAGGACTATTCTACTTACTCCATAAGCAGCCATAAGAATCATAAACTTACCACCTCACAGTTTGTTATTATTATACCCACGTTTTTGAAAAAAACAGGGTATATTAAAATTGCCTCCATTTGTCCGTCCGTCCGTCCGTCCATCCGAATGTCTGTCCATTACCGCATCTCCTCCTAAACCGCTGAACGGAATTCAACCAAACTTAGGGTATGACATCACCATATGATGACGGCGTGCAAGAGCACTATTATTTTTGGCTCCGAGCAGAGGCCCTCAGGGGTGGTCAAAAGGTCAAATAAACTAAAAATTCAATTACACTGTAATTTTTTCATATTTTTGCACATAACTTGGTATATGTAATCGTCTATAAAAGATAAACAAGATGTCAAACAATTTTTATATTTCGCAAACTCGAACGTCTGCCCTGGGGCCCAGGGTGGGTGTGGCGGGCGGGATATGGGATCTTTTTTTCTTCTTTTTTTTTGTAATTATGTCTCAAATGAAACATTATGATGATGGCTCTGCACCCAGGGTCCCTCAGAGAGGTCAAAAGGTCAAATACACTAAAAATTCAATTACACTGTCATTTTTCCATATTCTTGCACATAACTTGGTGTATGTAAACATCTATAAAAGATAAGCAACATATTAAATGATTTTATTATATCAAACTCGGACCGTCTGCCCGCGGGGGGTGTGGGGGGCCAGGGTGAGGGGGGTTGTGTGTGTGGGTGGGGGGGGGGGATTTGGATATTTTTTTCTTATAATTATGTCTCAAATGAAACATGATGATGGGATAACACTGTATACATTTGTTTCCTCCTATGTTATAGATGGGCCTGGAGGAAGCGGCATCCAATACAGTAATAATGCAATTACGGTGTCATTTTTTCATACTCTTGCACATTAATTGGTATAATAGTCATCTAATAAAGACATACACAGCATGTCAAATGGTTCATTATTTAAAACTCGAACATCTTCCCTGGGGTTCGGGTTGGAGGGGGTGGGTGGTGGGTGACAGGGGGTCAATTTATTTAAAAATTATTTCTCAAATGAACATTTTGATGATGGGATAACATTTTATATACTGTGGAGCTGTGTGTGGGGGTGGGGGTGGGCAGGGGGGAAGTGACCTGTGTGAATAAAACCTGGTCTAGTTTTTAATTGTTTTAATTTACTTATTTTTAATGAGATTTTCTATACTTAAATATTTAATTGTTTGATTAAATGTATTATATTCATGAAGAAGCATGCTGCAAACAAACGTGAATTAGAGCAGGGTTAAAACCTAAGGCCTGGATTTTAGGGAGAGGTGACTCCTCACTCCAAAGAAAATAGAGAGAAGTGACAGAAAATAGGGAGAAGCAAGGAAGACATGATCTTTTAAGCACGCACTCGGTTATTGTTAATTATTAATTGATATTTACAATCCATTGTTTAAAAAGCTTTTGATTAAATTATAGCTAAACGCACTTAAAATAATAACTATGCTGTTTCACAGTAAAATTTCCGTATATATCTTGGTCACAGAAAGAGCCGAAGTACCGCTACTGCCCCATATACTGTGGTGCGTACCGCCCAAGTTAAATACCGGTGTTAACCGGTATACCGGTTGGGTTCATTTCTTCATATTTCTTCAAGCTTTTGATCTACAATAGTCGAATGACCACACCAACATATAAAGATCACAGTTTCATGCAAGGTCATTACGGGGTCCTGCCTTAATTCAATTAAGCGATGGGAAAGCGTATATTAACAGGTTTTTATAACAGCTATTTCGACAATACAACACATATAAAAACATTTTTTATTGAAATAATGTGATAACCTATTTAAAATTATTAAATGTTTTAATTTTACAATATGCCCACTTTTTAAGCCATAATTATGGTTTTATTTCACACCCCAGCCAACCCCATTTTCACTTCTTGGAGAAGGGATTGGATGGGGTATGAAAGTTAATACTTGGACCACGTAATGTCTTGGTTAAAATGTAATCGATAAGTCACAAAAACCTAACAGTGCATTTAACTTTCATTCTTCATATTTCTTCGAACTTTTGATCTACAATTAAATTATAGCTAAATACACTTAAAGTAATAACTATGCTGTTTCACAGTAAAATTTCCGTATATATCTTGGTCACAGAAAGAGCCGAAGTACCGTTACGGCACCATATACCGTGGTGCGTACCGCCCAAGTTAAATACCGGTGTTAACCGGTATACCGGTTGGGTTCATTTCTTCATATTCCTTCAAACTTTTGATCTACAATAGCCAAATGACCACACCCAACATATAAAGGTCAGGGTTTCAGACAAGGTCAATCAGTTGCGTGCTAGAGATGATTTTTGGTCACGAAAACTTATTAATGAATTTCCCAGAAACTTTTTATTTGTGTTTAAACTTCGGATTTATACACATTATGACAATTATACTGAACAAAATAAGTTGAGCATGACTTTTTTGAGACATAGATTAAACATATGAACATCGATATAATTGTTTAAAGCTGTTAGAAATGTTAGTAAGGATGTGTCCGGTGGCACTGATATCAGCTCCGGCTGGTTGTCAGATTGAACATGTCCATCAACCTGCTGTAGATAAAAGATAAAAACAATTGACAAATGATAGAGCTATACTTATTAAACTGCAAAGGTTTGCTCCTTTAATAACGCCCCTGGTATAACTATTTGTGTGTAATTGTAATACATTTTTTCAGATCAAGTGGCCTTGACCCGAGTGCCGACACTACTCCAGATTTTAAACTAGATATTCTCAAGGCTGAAATTAAACTTCAGTATCTGGGTAGAACAACCGTTTTAAATTTAGATTTAGACAACTTTTTTGGAATCAATATTTTTGACGGAGCATGGCATCATATAGGATGGGCGATAGCAGCTGATGGTTCAGTTTCCAGTACTATTGATGCTACGACTTCCAGCATAAAACCAAGCGTGGGAGTAAATTTTACACTGAATAAATAGTATGTATATATGTTTCTACGCATTACAAATGTATAACCAGATTACATATGTATAACCTCATTATAAATGTATAACCTCATTACAGATGTATAATCTCATTACAGGGATATAACATCATTACAGATGTATAACCACATTGCAGATGTATAACCATATTACAGATGTATAACCACACTACAGATGTATAACCTCATTACAGATGTATAACCACATGACAGATGTATAACCTCATTACAGATGTATAACCTCATTACAGATGTATAACCACATTACAGATGTATAACCTCATTACAGATGTATAACTTCACTACAGATGTATAACCACATTACAGATGTATAACCTCATTACAGATGTATAATCACATTACAGATATTTAACCTCATTCAAATGAATCACCTCATGACAGATGTATAACATCCTTACAGATGTATAACCTCATTACAAAATAAAACCCATTACATATGTATAACCTCACTACAGATGTTGACCTCAATACATATGTATAACCTCATTACAGATGTATAATCACATTGTATGTGTATAACAAATTACAGATGTATAACCGCATTACATATGTATAACCTCATTACAGATGTATAACCTCATTACAGATGTATAACCATATTACAGATGTATAACCTCATTACAGATGTATAATCACATTACAGATGTATAACCTCGTTACAGATGTATAGCCACATTACAGATGTGTAACCTCATTACAGATGTGTTAGCATTATTACATATGTATAATCTTATTACAGATGTATAACCAGATTACATATGTATAACCTCACTACAGATGTTTAACCACATTACAGATGTATAATCTAATTACAAATGTATAATCTCATTCACGAGATGGTAGACGTGTAGTTCTAACAAAACAAGTCTACCACTGAGTGAAGGATTTACATATAATCGACCCCAGCAGTTAAATTATCTCTATTTATTACATTTTAACTCAGTTTATGTATGATTTTAACCAAAAATATTCGCTTTATTGGACGTTATCGGTGAATGACACCGACGTCAGCAACACATTATTGATGTCATGCCTCAAAGTCACAGTTAGTTATAAGCTCTAATTCAAGTAGGGTATGCCATGGTATTTTGTCCGTCATCCATTAACCTTTTGATGTCAGCAATCTAACACCTTAATTTTTTATCCGATCTTTAGAATTTTTAATCCACTAACTTTGTACAGAGTAGTTCTCCTGAACCTTTGGTCGGATTTCAATGGAACTTGGCAGGAATGATCAGTACCAAGCCTAGTTTTCAAAAGTCATTGATTTTTGACAGAGTTATGGCCCCTTATAACAAACTTTATCTGGACTAGTTTTTCTGAACCTCTGGTTGGATTTCAGTAAGACTTGGCAGGAATGATCAGTACCAATCCTAGTTGCACATATCAGTGTTGTGTTCCAGTTGAATGATATTTGGTGGAGCTTTGTTTCTTTGAAACATTTTAATACACAAACTTTGTCCGGACTAGTTCTCGTCAACCACCACTCAGCTTTCAACCGAACTTGTTGCTTATATCATTGTCTTGTTTCAATTGAATGATTTTCGGTGGAGTTATGGCCCTTTAAAAGTTTTAATACAAAGCTTTGTCCCGAATACTTCTCCTGATCCCCTGCCTGGATTTCCATGTAAATTGTTAGGGATGACCATTACTAAACCTAGTTGCACATGTCTTCGTCGTGTTCCAGTTTAACGATATTTAGCTGTTTGATGGCCCTTTCTCCTAGGGGAGACATCTGTTTTTAGCTCTACTGGCCAAGGGCCAGCAGAGGTTATGGGATGGTGTGTCTTCCGTCGTCCGACGTCCGTCTGTCGTCAGTCCGTCGTCCGTCCGTCCGTTAACTTTTCTTCAAACGACTTCTCCTCAGAAACCGCTTGGCTAATTTTGACCAAACTTCATCTGGATGATCCTTAGATAAATGCTTTTAAGATTTGTTAAAATTAGGTCAGCGCTACATCCAAAATGGCTGCCATTACCATATATAATCGAAACCTTAAAAAATCTGCTACTCCAGAACCGCTGGACAGATTTCAACAGTTTTTCTTTTAAAATGATCGCCAACGCCTAGACTATCAAGTTTGTTCAAATAAAGACCCCGGGGTCAAAAATGGCCGTGCCCCGGGGGTCCAAATTTTGTATATTGAGGTTTTGCATGTTTTTCATATAGACATATAGGAAAAAACTTTAAAAAATCTTCTTCTCTGAAACCACAAGGCACAGAGCTCTCATGTATTACATGTAGCATCAGCTTATGGTCCTCTACTAAGTTTGTTCAAATGGTGACCCTGGGGTCAAATTTGTCCCCGCCCCGGGGGTCACAGTTTTACATAGACTTATATAGGATTTTTTTTTTAAAAAATCTTCTTCTCGGCAACTACAACAGCCAGAGGTTTGATATTTTGCATTTACTATAAGCTTATGGTCCTTTACCAAGTTTGTTCAAATGGTGACCCCCGGTTCACATTTGGCCCCGTCCCAAGGGTCACATGTTTTACATAGACATGTATAGGGAAAAACTTAAAAAATCTTCTTCTCTGAAACTGCAAGAGCCAGAGGTTTAATATTTTGCATTTGCTACAAGTTTATGGTCTTCTACCAAGTTTGTTCAAATGGTGACCCTGGGGTCACATCTGGCCCTGCCCCAGGGGTCAAAATTTTACATAAATGCTTGTATAGGCAAAAACTGAAAAAAATCTTCTTCTCTGGAACCACATGGCACAGAGCTTTCATGTATTACATGTAGCATCAGCTTATGGTCCTCTACTAAGTTTGTTCAAATGGTGACCCTGGGGTCAAATTTGTCCCCGCCCCGAGGGTCACAGTTTTACATAGACTTATATAGGATTTTTTATTATAGAGGTTTGATATTTTACATTTATTATAAGCTTTAAGTCCTTTACCAATTTTGTTCAAATGGTGACCTTGGGGTCTCATTTGGCCCCGCCCCAAGGGTCACATGATTTACATAGACATGTATAGGGAAAAACTGAAAAAAATCTTCTTCTCTGGAATTGCAAGAGCCAGAGGTTTAATATTTTGCATTTGCTATAAGCTTATGGTCCTTTACCAAGTTTGTTCAAATGGTGACCCTCGGGTCACATTTGACCCCTCCCCAAGGTCACATGTTTTACATAGACATGTATAGGTAAAAACTTAAAAAATCTTCTTCTCTGAAACTGCAAGAGCCAGAGGTTTAATATTATGCATTTGCTATAAGCTTATGGTCTTCTACCAAGTTTGTTCAAATGGTGACCCACTGGTCACATTTGGCCTCACCCTGGGGGTCACAGTTTTACTTAGGCTTGAATAGGCAAAAACTGAAAAAAAACTTCTTCTCTGGAACCACATGGCACAGAGCTCTCATGTATTACATGTAACATCAGCTTATGGTCCTCTACCAAGTTTGTTCAAATGGTTACCCTGGGGTCAAATTTGGACGCGCCTCGGGGTTAACAGTTGTTTATTTTTTTTTTTTTTTAATTTGATTTATTTTTTTTATTTTTTTTTATTTTTTTTCAATTTCAATTTTTTTTTTAATTGTTTTTCTTTTAATTCCTTTCAATTTTCTTTATTTTTTTTAATTATTATTTTTTTTTTTTTAATTTTTTTTTTTTTATTTTTTAATATATATTTTTTTTTTGATTGATTCGATTTTTTTTTTTCATTTCTTTTTTTTTTTCATTATCTTTTTAATTACTTGACACTTACTTTAAAATGTCTTGTTGGCGCTACTCATCCTAAATGCCTTGTTGAATTTCGACGAAACTTGGCAGGAAGCATCGGTAAGATGTCTAGTTGTGCATATCACGCTTTTGTTCCAGTTTGCTGATTTTTGACGGAATTATGGCCCTTTGACATTTTTATTTTAAATTTCTTGTCGGCACTACTCGTCTTAAACGGCTTGTTGGATGTCTACTAAATTTGGCAGGGAGCCTCTGTATGATGTCTAGTTGTGCAAAACGCGGTATATCAATGAAAACCAGCTAGATCTTGTTAGTAATAACAGAGTTATGGCCCTTGATTTGTTGAAAAATGCTATATTGTATTTTCCTTTGTAGCTATATCTATCTAAATCTATAAGAGCTGTTTTAGCCAGTAGAGCGTCCACAGGCCCTCTTGGGCCTCTTGTTACTAAATACAACCCCTTGTTCTAATTTAGTATGGTTATTTAGGGACTAGAGGCACAACTATTATATTAGGCGGTCAAAACCTATTTTATACAATTGTTGTTCTTTGAGTCCCTAAATAACCATACCAAGTTAGAACTAGGGCAACTTGTTTAAATTGTTAGCATGGGTCAAGGGTTTAAGTTTCTGTTGTGGGTGTTGTTGTTTTGTGTTGTTGTTTTTTTGCAATGTTTTAAAAGAAGTACTGATGGGAATTTTATGACAACAACCCTTGATATAAGAGCTGTTTTAGCCAATAGAGCGTCCACAGGCCCTCTTGGGCCTCTTGTTTTTGTATTTGGAGTTAGTTATTAATATTTAGCAATTATGAATATTCTTGCACTGAGAAATGTCAATATTTCACCCACTGAAATGTAACAAAATGAGCTATATTGATACTTGCATTCCCAAGTGATTGCATTATAAATTCCCATTTTCAACATGAATGATTCTTTGCATAACATTACATTACAATGAGAAAAAAATGGAGTTATTACTAAAAATAGAAGAATTTCAGCTTATGGGTGAATGATTTTAGATTTTCACCAAATTTTAATCAAAGACTTGTTTTAATAATATCACAGACAACTTTGACAATGAGCAAAATTAGTGCATTTGTTATACACTTAAGGCCCTTGATAATTGAAAGTTTAGCAAATTTCAGCTTGTGTACCGGATAACTTCAGTACTCTGTTTCTGCTATTTCCATTAATACTTTGATTTAAAAAGTTTGTAATAAGATCCGATGTAACACCGCGATAAGTCTATGCATGTTTTATTGATTTAGTGACCTTGATTATTAAAAAATAAACAAATTTTAGTTTGTGTTTACAATATCTTGTACACATTTTCAGATGTTTACCAAATTTCATTTTAAATTTATCTTGTGTTTACAATATGTTAGTCACATTTTCAGATTTATATCAAATTTCATTTACAGGTTTGTTTCATTTAAACAAATTCAACAAGCAGCAAAATCAATGCTTGTGTTATGGTATTATAGCCCTTGATTATGTTCAATAAGATTGTATCACTAACTAACGACCCAGTTGCATTCAAGTACACACAATTAATGCAGAATGAACGCAGAACCAACGACGAATGAACGCGCAGAATGAACGAAGAATGAATAATCCACAATTTATACAGTGACTAAAATGAGCGCTTAGTGCATTTTTATAAACGCAAAATGAATGATAAGTGCATTTTTTAAAATGCAAAACATTGAAAATAAATGCAACCACTTAAACGCATGAAATGCATTTTTAAAATGCACAGATATGTATTTCGCTTTCGGATAATGTCTGTCGTTATCCTTTTGAACACAGTCAAGTCAATAATTACCACAATCCACTCAACTTTAATTTCAAAGTTACATTACAGAGATTATAATTCTCTTACCATCTTTTCCCGCCATTTTACTGAAGAGCTGCAAATACTTTAAGAATTATATAATTTGGGTGAAAGCAATAGTTGTATTAATTGGAACAGATGTTGCATGAACAAATGCAAATGCATTTTTATGCTCTCCGTGTGTCCATGTGTCCATCACACTTTCTTGTATGGAGCATATCTTCAAAACTACTGATGGGACTGCAATGTAACTTCACACAATGATAGAGGGCAATGAGAGGAAGTACAGAGTGCAAGAACTATTACTCTGTCATTGTTCAAATTAAAGTTATTGCCCTTTGTAATTCTGTACTTAGAGTTTTTGTCCAGATCATATCTTCAAAACTACTGATGGGACTGCAATGAAACTTCACACAGTAATAGAGGGCCATGAGAGTGCAAAAACCGTAACTATGTCATCATTCAAATTAGAGTTATTGCCTTTTGTAATTTTATACTTAGATTTTTATCTGGAGCATAAACTACTAATGTAACTGCAAATTAATAACTGCTGGGTGATACAAGCTAGGCCATATGATAAGTTGAGGATACATTTTCGGGAGCATCCATCGGTTCTACCGATTTTCTTGCATTTAAAGAAATGCATTCTGTTGCATGCAGGAATGCATTTCCATGCATATAAATGAATGCAGAATTGCGTTTATAAACACTGAATGCATTCAAGAATGCAAATGAATGCATTTTAATAAAAATTAAATGCAAACGGAGCGCACACAGAGACCAAACGGAGCACAAACAGAGACCAAATGGAGCGCAATCGGATTGCAAACAGAATGCATTTTTTGGGGTACTTGAACTCAACCGGTTCTGTACATGTAGTGTTTCATGTCAAGGTCACTGGTTATGAATTTATGTGTCTTGTCTATAACTCCTGAACTGCTTGAACTGTTGGTACGAAAATTGATTTGTCTATATTGCAAGGAATGAAACTCTTATGTCAAGTTCAGGCATTAGGTGTGGGAGCACAAGATTTTTGAAGAAAAATGCAAATATTTATTAAAATCAAGGGAAGTAGACAAAACAAACTTTTCTTCTCTTATAATACTTTAAAGAAATGCATTCTGTTGCATGCAGGAATGCATTTCCATGCATATAAATGAATGCAGAATTGCGTTTATAAACACTGAATGCATTCAAGAATGCAAATGAATGCATTTTAATAAAAATTAAATGCAAACAGAGCGCACACAGAGACCAAACGGAGCACAAACAGAGACCAAATGGAGCGCAATCGGATTGCAAACAGAATGCATTTTTTGGGGTACTTGAACTCAACCGGTTCTGTACATGTAGTGTTTCATGTCAAGGTCACTGGTTATGAATTTGTGTGTCATGTCTATAACTCCTGAACTGCTTGAACTGTTGGTACGAAAATTGATTTGTCTATATTGCAAGGAATGAAACTCTTATGTCAAGTTCAGGCATTAGGTGTGGGAGCACAAGATTTTTGAAGAAAAATGGAAATATTTATTAAAATCAAGGGAAGTAGACAAAACAAACTTTTCTTCTCTTATAATACTTTAAAGATGATACTTTGGTTTATTGGAGATATTTTCTTCATAGCTACATGTGGTAGATCATGGCCATTGGTTATTGGCCCTTCATTGCTAAATGTATCATCATTCATGGCATAGAGTGTAAAATAGATTAAAACTGTATACATCAATTATGAAAGTCTTTATAATAACTTTTTTTTTAAATTTACTATAGTGCTAACTAAATTATCTATATTTTTAAAAAAAATGCTGATTTGATCAATTTTAACGTTTTGTTGTAGTAACTGTAAATGTATATAACTGCGTCTGACATTTCAGTATGCAGATCAAACTTGGTAATGGAGTGATAGCCGAGTATGAAGATCTAACAGTCTGGAACAGGTACCTGACCTCGAAGGAATTCTCTCTTGCTAAAACGGGTGTTATGCCAACTGGTAGCCCAGTACAAGGATGGTGGAATTACAAGCTGACTCCCACAACAACTAGGCTCACACAGAGATTGAGTAATAGTCTAAAACGAGGCAAGTAACTCTGAGATTGTAGCACTACTGATAATGTCATGGTCCATCCTCCTTCCTGAACCTCCCTCCAGTAATAATGGCACAGTCCATCCTCCTTCCAGGACCTCCCTCTAGTAATAATGGAACAGTCCATCAACCTTTCTCAGGTAACAATGGCACAGTCCATCAACCTTCATGGACCTTACTCAGGTAACAATGCCTGTACGAAATATTCTGCCCGTAATCGGGACAGAATTTTTTGTTTTTGACGCCCGTAATTTAAAAAATTTCCACCCCAACACACATAGGTAATCAGAATGAAAAATTTTGATTTCTGGGCGGAATTGGGACAGAATTGGGGCAGAAAATGGGGCGTAATATGTAAATGAGATGGGGCAGAAATCTAAATATAGCTTTTGCGGAGGATTACGGCCAGAAAAAATTAATAGCTTTTCTGGAAAGATTACGGCTGGAAAAAATTACGGCCGTAAAAATTTTCGCCCGGATTACGGCCGGAAAATCATAAAAAAAAGTATGGGCAGAAACATATATGGCCAGAAAAACTTCATGCCGGGATTAATAAGCTCTAAATTGATGATGGCCCACTGTAAGATATCAATCGATCAATATAATTTATCACATAACCTGCAGAGTGGATGTCTTAATAAGGCCATAATATATTTATTGTAATTCACTAGTGTAATATATATGAAAATGAAGCTTGAATCATCTTCTTATGCTTCTTGGCACATGCATGGACATATTTATATCTTAATTTTAAAAAAAAGAGATGAAACACCTAACACAAAACATTAAACATATTAAAGTATTAACTCAGTATCTGTTACAAACTTTTGAAATATTGTTCAGTTGCTGCAAGTCTAGCCTAAATGTAATGTGGCCAGTCTACTTTTTCTAATGGATGTATAATATAGCTTCAATAGGAGAGCAGAATCATAAAATAAACCTAATAGGTCATATTATTGATTGGAAGTTATTAAGTGATCAGAGAAGTAGCTACTGGTCACTGCAACTCCTAAATGTATATACTATTAGCATAATAAACCAAAGATACATGGCATCTGAGCCCATTATGACCTCCAAAGAAAGCAGCTCTCTTTCAACTCTCAAATAGTAGTTTTAACATATGAATTTAAACTAACATACAAATCATGTTTATAAGGGTTGTTTATATAGCAGCTGTTTTAAAGATGTTTGGAGAATCACATAGAGTTTCCATAACACTCACAGATTATACAAAGATGATGACATTCTGTTTAAGCTGAGGAACATTTAATACACATACCTGGTTTAAGCAGCTTTATAAAAAGTGAAAATGTAAACAAATATTCAAAGCTTAATATCTAATGAATATAAAGTTTAAATTACCTTGGCAATCAGATCTACATTTCACAATGTTTGATGAACATTGACTTGTATGCCATAATTTATGTACAATCACTTCAACTAATAGTACACACCTGTAAACATCAAATTTCATTCTTCTGTGGTCAAGCTTCTGTCTTATAATTCTCCAGTAAAATGTAAATATGTGATAAGCCATACTTGTTATAATCCATGTTTGTTTCATTAAAAATATTCCACTTTAATTTAGTACTGTATTAAGTTTATAAACAAATCACTGTTTCCTGTTATCAAAATCATGTTTAACACATATTCAAACTGCCCAGCCAGTATTTCGATCAACCAATCAATTCTCAGGAATGATGAGGGGCACGCTGTAGGTCAAACTCAGAATAATTATCTAATTGTAACATCAATATAGGTCAAATAGATGGACATTATACCCTCTTTCTCCTCACATGTGGAAATGATAAGACTGCGCCATAGAATACATCTGGACCTTTCTGTGTTTTCAGTATTTCAGAAATCACCCTCTGTAAACTAATTATTATTTGATTTGTCTGAACATATGATATGACTGTGTATGTCAGCTTATTAGAGCCAAATTAAAGAAAACATTGATTAATTATTTATTTTATTATTATCAATGTTACTTTAATTATTATTTTATTATAACTTATAATTATTATTATTTTATTTTATACATTTGTTTTATTAGTGGTTGTTGTTGTTGTAGTAGCAGCAGCAGCAGTATCAGTAATTATAATAATAGTAGTAGTAGTAGTAGTGGTAGTAGTAGTTATAGCAGCAACAGTAGTAATCATTGATATGTAATAGTTATATATATATATAGTAATATAGTAGCAGCAGCAGCAGCAGCAGCAGCAGATGTAGTAGTATAGTAGTAGTAGTAGGAGGAGGAGGAGTATTAGTAGTAGCGGCAGCAGCAGCAGTAGTAGTAGTGGTCACATAGTAATAGTAGAAGTACTAGTAGTAGTAGTAGTGGCAGTAGTAGCAGCAGTAGTAATAGTAGTAGTAGTGGTAGTTGTCATTATAGCAACCATAGTAATACAGTAGCAGCAGAAGTAGCAGCAGTAGCAGTAGTAGTAGTAATGGTAGCAGCAGCAATAGTAGTAGTGGTAGTATTAATAGTACTAGTAGTAGTAGCAGCAGCAGTAGCATAATAGTAGCATAATAGGAGTAATAGTAGTAGTAATGGTAGTAGTAGTTATAGCAGCAGCAGTAGTAATATAGTAGTAGCAGCAGCAGAAGTTGTAGTAGTAGTAGCAGCAGTAGCAGTAGTAGTAGCAGCAGCATCAGTAGTAGTTGTAATAGTAGCAGCAGAAGCTATTTAGTATATTATGGATAGTTATTCCCTTATTATTTGCTTCTGCCTTCTAGACTTTATTTTATGTGACATTAAAAATTTGTAATTTCAATTTTGTTAAAAAAAAATTAAGTCCAATTTCGTTAAAATTTTCCAAGTCTGATTTTCCTCCTACATAAAATGTCTAAGTCCGAACTTTCTGTTCACTTGAATTTCTCAAAGTATGAACTTTCTGTCTCACATTTGATTCTGCCCGTAAGTTTTGTTATTTCTGCCCAGAAAACATCATGTACTCCGAATCTTTTAGGGCAGAATTAATAATTCCTTTTGCTTTCTGGCCAGAAAGTGATGATTCCGGCCCAATTCCATCCCATTTCTGGCCGGATTCTGCCCCATATTTTCGTACGGGCGGCACTGTTCATCATACTTCATGGACCTTTCCCCAGTAATAATGACACAGTATATCATCCTCCATGGACCTCCTTCCAGTAATGATGGCACAGTCCATCATCCTTCATGTACATTCCTCTAGGGGGCTCTCCACAGATTAGTGTACATTTCTCAATCATCAAACCCATGACAAGCCCTTAGCCTGAATCCTTGAGCAAAAATAAATCACATCGTCATTGTGTCATACATTTCTTAGAAGACAATAAAATTACTCATGTTTCCATACCAAATAAAAGTATCAAAAAGCATTTTCTGTACAACTTTAGTCCCATTTCTTTAAGATTACCCCACCCCTCAAAACATGCTAAAAAAGCAATTTTAGCAATATTTCAAATGTCAATAAATAAAAAAATAAAAAATCCTAGGCATACCAGGGTCATGTCTGCGCTCATAATGCTCTTGTGTATCAGGAAATGCTTAATTTTACATACCTACTCCGGCGTTTTAAAAAGCTATTCCATGCTGATCAACATGTGAGTCAAAATCAGCCATTTTACCTCCTTTTTGGAAGTTTTTGCTTGGTTCACATTTTTCTATAGCCTCCAAAAAAAACAAAGAATGCATATTCCAATACACCAAAATAAACTTAGAAGTACTCAAAACTGAAAAAAACATCAGACATGCTTCATAATTATTTTAAATACCATCCACGGACCTAAAAGATGCTTAGGGTAGTTGATTTCTTTCTGATTTACATGGACATTCATGCGAAACTGAGGAGTGCCCCCTTAAGGGAAAGTTGTCCGTTATTTTTTTTAAAATGCCCCTTTTTCCATTTCGCGAATTTATTTCGGACGTCTTTACATACGAATTATTGCGATTGTCCAAAAATTGGCCTAACAGCATCTTTTTAAGATAACACTGAAATAGCCTGTTTAACAGCTTTTTTGCAATTTTTTTTCTTTCGGTCTGTTTTTTTTCCATAGCATGAAAAAGGTCTGAAATGTGCAATCAGTAGTCATTTCCACTCTAAAAGGTTGTTTCCTATAACCCGATTTATATCAAGCCGCTATATTATGCGATTTTTTTTTATTTTAACGCAACACGACATAATGACGTCATGTGACATCACGTCACGCCACATGCTATTCTATGTTTAACGTCATCTTACTATGACATCAGAATACCATAGCAACCATTACTTAAACGGGACATTACCATTAGCAGACTGTCAATATAATGAAACAGTGTTAAGGCAAATCCAAGAATTATACCAATGGTTAGTTCTTAAATGGCAAAAAAGCCTACCTCAAACTTAGAAAATCCCACTAAAATTGGATCTACCAACCGCAAGACACATGGGATCTTGAGATATCGCAAGTTAGACATCTCACGATAAGTTGCGATACATCTTGAGAAATTGTAATATATACCTCCATTTATTTTGAGATATTAATGACTCAAGACACATTGAGATATCTCAAGATAATTATCTCAAAACAACTTCAGAATATCTCAAGATGGTTATCTCAAGATAAATTGAGATATCTTGAGACTAATTGAGATATCTCAATATCTCAATATAAATTGAGATATCTCAAGATCAATTGTGACATTTGAACATGGAGTATCTCAGGATTAATTAGACATATACTGAGATACCTCAAGATACGGTGCATCGCGGAGTATTACAATATACACATTTTACTGAGTTGTTCATAATCTGGGTTTTGTAGCAATGCGGGTTTGCCTAATATCGACAAATTCCATTCTAACCGAAGTAATTCTCTTCGCAATCAAACCGAATGGTAACAAACTTTGAAAATATGTTGAAATACAGACAAAACATCCTTCATTTGATTGTTTTAGTAAAAAAAGGTTGGACCCTTAAGGGGGCACTCCACAGATTAATGTACATTTCTCAATCATCAAACCCATGACAAGCCCTTAGCCTGAATCCTTGAGCAAAAATAAATCACATCATCTTTGTGTCATACATTTCTTAGAAGACAATAAAATTACCCATGTTTCCATACCAAATAAAAGTATCAAAAAGCATTTTCTGTACAACTTTAGTCCCATTTCTTTCAGATTACCCCACCCCTCAAAACATGCTGAAAAAGCAATTTTGGCAATATTTCAAATGTCAGTAAATAAAAATAAAAAAATCCTAGGCATACCAGGGTCATGTCTGCGCTCATAATGCTCTTGTGTATCAGGAAATGCTTAATTTTACATACCTACTCCGGCATTTTTAAAAAGTTATTCCATGCTGATCAACCCGTGAGTCAAAAACAGCCATTTTACCTCCTTTTTGGAAGTTTTTGCTTGGTTCACATTATTCTATTTATAGCCTCCAAAAAAAACAAAGAATGCATATTCCAATACACCAAAATAAACTTAGAAGTTCTCAAAACTGAAAAAAACATTAAACATGTGTTTCATAATTATTATAAATACCATCCACGGACCTAAAAGATGCTTAGGGTAGTTGATTTCTTTCTGATTTACATGGACATTCATGCGAAACTGAGGAGTGCCCCCTTAAGGGAAAGTTGTCCGTTATTTTTTTTAAAATGCCCCTTTTTCCATTTCGCGAATTTATTTCGGACGTCTTTACATACGAATTATTGCGATTGTCCAAAAATTGGCCTAACAGCATCTTTTTAAGATAACACTGAAATAGCCTGTTTAACAGCTTTTTTGCAATTTTTTTTCTTTCGGTCTGTTTTTTTTCCATAGCATGAAAAAGGTCTGAAATGTGCAATCAGTAGTCATTTCCACTCTAAAAGGTTGTTTCCTATAACCCGATTTATATCAAGCCGCTATATTATGCGATTTTTTTTTATTTTAACGCAACACGACATAATGACGTCATGTGACATCACGTCACGCCACATGCTATTCTATGTTTAACGTCATCTTACTATGACATCAGAATACCATAGCAACCATTACTTAAACGGGACATTACCATTAGCAGACTGTCAATATAATGAAACAGTGTTAAGGCAAATCCAAGAATTATACCAATGGTTAGTTCTTAAATGGCAAAAAAGCCTACCTCAAACTTAGAAAATCCCACTAAAATTGGATCTACCAACCGCAAGACACATGGGATCTTGAGATATCGCAAGTTAGACATCTCACGATAAGTTGCGATACATCTTGAGAAATTGTAATATATACCTCCATTTATTTTGAGATATTAATGACTCAAGACACATTGAGATATCTCAAGATAATTATCTCAAAACAACTTCAGAATATCTCAAGATGGTTATCTCAAGATAAATTGAGATATCTTGAGACTAATTGAGATATCTCAATATCTCAATATAAATTGAGATATCTCAAGATCAATTGTGACATTTGAACATGGAGTATCTCAGGATTAATTAGACATATACTGAGATACCTCAAGATACGGTGCATCGCGGAGTATAACAATATACACATTTTACTGAGTTGTTCATAATCTGGGTTTTGTAGCAATGCGGGTTTGCCTAATATCGACAAATTCCATTCTAACCGAAGTAATTCTCTTCGCAATCAAACCGAATGGTAACAAACTTTGAAAATATGTTGAAATACAGACAAAACATCCTTCATTTGATTGTTTTAGTAAAAAAAGGTTGGACCCTTAAGGGGGCACTCCACAGATTAATGTACATTTCTCAATCATCAAACCCATGACAAGCCCTTAGCCTGAATCCTTGAGCAAAAATAAATCACATCATCTTTGTGTCATACATTTCTTAGAAGACAATAAAATTACCCATGTTTCCATACCAAATAAAAGTATCAAAAAGCATTTTCTGTACAACTTTAGTCCCATTTCTTTCAGATTACCCCACCCCTCAAAACATGCTGAAAAAGCAATTTTGGCAATATTTCAAATGTCAGTAAATAAAAATAAAAAAATCCTAGGCATACCAGGGTCATGTCTGCGCTCATAATGCTCTTGTGTATCAGGAAATGCTCAATTTTACATACCTACTCCGGCATTTTTAAAAAGTTATTCCATGCTGATCAACCCGTGAGTCAAAAACAGCCATTTTACCTCCTTTTTGGAAGTTTTTGCTTGGTTCACATTATTCAATTTATAGCCTCCAAAAAAAACAAAGAATGCATATTCCAATACACCAAAATAAACTTAGAAGTTCTCAAAACTGAAAAAAACATTAAACATGTGTTTCATAATTATTATAAATACCATCCACGGACCTAAAAGATGCTTAGGGTAGTTGATTTCTTTCTGATTTACATGGACATTCATGCGAAACTGAGGAGTGCCCCCTTAAGGGAAAGTTGTCCGTTATTTTTTTTAAAATGCCCCTTTTTCCATTTCGCGAATTTATTTCGGACGTCTTTACATACGAATTATTGCGATTGTCCAAAAATTGGCCTAACAGCATCTTTTTAAGATAACACTGAAATAGCCTGTTTAACAGCTTTTTTGCAATTTTTTTTCTTTCGGTCTGTTTTTTTTCCATAGCATGAAAAAGGTCTGAAATGTGCAATCAGTAGTCATTTCCACTCTAAAAGGTTGTTTCCTATAACCCGATTTATATCAAGCCGCTATATTATGCGATTTTTTTTTATTTTAACGCAACACGACATAATGACGTCATGTGACATCACGTCACGCCACATGCTATTCTATGTTTAACGTCATCTTACTATGACATCAGAATACCATAGCAACCATTACTTAAACGGGACATTACCATTAGCAGACTGTCAATATAATGAAACAGTGTTAAGGCAAATCCAAGAATTATACCAATGGTTAGTTCTTAAATGGCAAAAAAGCCTACCTCAAACTTAGAAAATCCCACTAAAATTGGATCTACCAACCGCAAGACACATGGGATCTTGAGATATCGCAAGTTAGACATCTCACGATAAGTTGCGATACATCTTGAGAAATTGTAATATATACCTCCATTTATTTTGAGATATTAATGACTCAAGACACATTGAGATATCTCAAGATAATTATCTCAAAACAACTTCAGAATATCTCAAGATGGTTATCTCAAGATAAATTGAGATATCTTGAGACTAATTGAGATATCTCAATATCTCAATATAAATTGAGATATCTCAAGATCAATTGTGACATTTGAACATGGAGTATCTCAGGATTAATTAGACATATACTGAGATACCTCAAGATACGGTGCATCGCGGAGTATTACAATATACACATTTTACTGAGTTGTTCATAATCTGGGTTTTGTAGCAATGCGGTTTGCCTAATATCGACAAATTCCATTCTAACCGAAGTAATTCTCTTCGCAATCAAACCGAATGGTAACAAACTTTGAAAATATGTTGAAATACAGACAAAACATCCTTCATTTGATTGTTTTAGTAAAAAAAGGTTGGACCCTTAAGGGGGCACTCCACAGATTAATGTACATTTTTCTCAATCATCAAACCCATGACAAGCCCTTAGCCTGAATCCTTGAGCAAAAATAAATCACATCATCTTTGTGTCATACATTTCTTAGAAGACAATAAAATTACCCATGTTTCCATACCAAATAAAAGTATCAAAAAGCATTTTCTGTACAACTTTAGTCCCATTTCTTTCAGATTACCCCACCCCTCAAAACATACTGAAAAAGCAATTTTGGCAATATTTCAAATGTCAGTAAATAAAAATAAAAAAAATCCTAGGCATACCAGGGTCATGTCTGCGCTCATAATGCTCTTGTGTATCAGGAAATGCTTAATTTTACATACCTACTCCGGCATTTTTAAAAAGTTATTCCATGCTGATCAACCCGTGAGTCAAAAACAGCCATTTTACCTCCTTTTTGGAAGTTTTTGCTTGGTTCACATTATTCAATTTATAGCCTCCAAAAAAAACAAAGAATGCATATTCCAATACACCAAAATAAACTTAGAAGTTCTCAAAACTGAAAAAAACATTAAACATGTGTTTCATAATTATTATAAATACCATCCACGGACCTAAAAGATGCTTAGGGTAGTTGATTTCTTTCTGATTTACATGGACATTCATGCGAAACTGAGGAGTGCCCCCTTAAGGGAAAGTTGTCCGTTATTTTTTTTAAAATGCCCCTTTTTCCATTTCGCGAATTTATTTCGGACGTCTTTACATACGAATTATTGCGATTGTCCAAAAATTGGCCTAACAGCATCTTTTTAAGATAACACTGAAATAGCCTGTTTAACAGCTTTTTTGCAATTTTTTTTCTTTCGGTCTGTTTTTTTTCCATAGCATGAAAAAGGTCTGAAATGTGCAATCAGTAGTCATTTCCACTCTAAAAGGTTGTTTCCTATAACCCGATTTATATCAAGCCGCTATATTATGCGATTTTTTTTTATTTTAACGCAACACGACATAATGACGTCATGTGACATCACGTCACGCCACATGCTATTCTATGTTTAACGTCATCTTACTATGACATCAGAATACCATAGCAACCATTACTTAAACGGGACATTACCATTAGCAGACTGTCAATATAATGAAACAGTGTTAAGGCAAATCCAAGAATTATACCAATGGTTAGTTCTTAAATGGCAAAAAAGCCTACCTCAAACTTAGAAAATCCCACTAAAATTGGATCTACCAACCGCAAGACACATGGGATCTTGAGATATCGCAAGTTAGACATCTCACGATAAGTTGCGATACATCTTGAGAAATTGTAATATATACCTCCATTTATTTTGAGATATTAATGACTCAAGACACATTGAGATATCTCAAGATAATTATCTCAAAACAACTTCAGAATATCTCAAGATGGTTATCTCAAGATAAATTGAGATATCTTGAGACTAATTGAGATATCTCAATATCTCAATATAAATTGAGATATCTCAAGATCAATTGTGACATTTGAACATGGAGTATCTCAGGATTAATTAGACATATACTGAGATACCTCAAGATACGGTGCATCGCGGAGTATTACAATATACACATTTTACTGAGTTGTTCATAATCTGGGTTTTGTAGCAATGCGGGTTTGCCTAATATCGACAAATTCCATTCTAACCGAAGTAATTCTCTTCGCAATCAAACCGAATGGTAACAAACTTTGAAAATATGTTGAAATACAGACAAAACATCCTTCATTTGATTGTTTTAGTAAAAAAAGGTTGGACCCTTAAGGGGGCACTCCACAGATTAATGTACATTTCTCAATCATCAAACCCATGACAAGCCCTTAGCCTGAATCCTTGAGCAAAAATAAATCACATCATCTTTGTGTCATACATTTCTTAGAAGACAATAAAATTACCCATGTTTCCATACCAAATAAAAGTATCAAAAAGCATTTTCTGTACAACTTTAGTCCCATTTCTTTCAGATTACCCCACCCCTCAAAACATAGCTGAAAAAGCAATTTTGGCAATATTTCAAATGTCAGTAAATAAAAATAAAAAAATCCTAGGCATACCAGGGTCATGTCTGCGCTCATAATGCTCTTGTGTATCAGGAAATGCTTAATTTTTACATACCTACTCCGGCATTTTTAAAAAGTTATTCCATGCTGATCAACCCGTGAGTCAAAAACAGCCATTTTACCTCCTTTTTGGAAGTTTTTGCTTGGTTCACATTATTCTATTTATAGCCTCCAAAAAAAACAAAGAATGCATATTCCAATACACCAAAATAAACTTAGAAGTTCTCAAAACTGAAAAAAACATTAAACATGTGTTTCATAATTATTATAAATACCATCCACGGACCTAAAAGATGCTTAGGTTGATTTCTTTCTGATTTACATGGACATTCATGCGAAACTGAGGAGTGCCCCCTTAAGGGAAAGTTGTCCGTTATTTTTTTTAAAATGCCCCTTTTTCCATTTCGCGAATTTATTTCGGACGTCTTTACATACGAATTATTGCGATTGTCCAAAAATTGGCCTAACAGCATCTTTTTAAGATAACACTGAAATAGCCTGTTTAACAGCTTTTTTGCAATTTTTTTTCTTTCGGTCTGTTTTTTTTCCATAGCATGAAAAAGGTCTGAAATGTGCAATCAGTAGTCATTTCCACTCTAAAAGGTTGTTTCCTATAACCCGATTTATATCAAGCCGCTATATTATGCGATTTTTTTTTATTTTAACGCAACACGACATAATGACGTC
>JAWPHD010007794.1:0-123627 GCA_037043455.1 Cyrtodaria siliqua
GATATTAGCAACTACACGTCAATATGAGTGAATGTTGACGTTTCCTGTTACATTGAAAGTAAACGGAACGTGTACATGCCTGTGCAATAAATTAATTATGTTATTGGATATATAGAAATTAACGATATCAGTAATGCTGATGCTATTGGTAAAGAATTACTGATTGTTACCTTCGTGGGTTTTAACAAGTTCTTTATAGTTACTGAACTCTGGGGCGCTTAAACATTCGATATAAATACGATATCTCTGTATTTATCTTGTCATTAATTATTAAAAGAAAGCAAAACATATACACATGTTTTCCGTAATCATTACTTAAACGCAATTTCTTTAAAACAAAATTATGATCATTCAAATTATACCCCCAAGAGTGCATATAAGGCATAATAAATCGTGGCACACTTCATTTTTTTATGGTTTGGCTTTTTATTTCAATATCGTTATCAAGATTCTTACAAAGACAAATCAAAACAAACACCATACATGTTTTGAAGTAGATACAAAAGTCGAAAAAAAAATGTGTATCATCCCAAAAACGCATCCAACCAAAAACACGTTTTAGAAAACGTAGATACAGAAAATACAGCGTTCACAGAATGCAGTCAGTCAAAAGCACGCATTCCAATAACTCCTACACGGATAATAGAAGCAAAGTATGCGACACCACAAACATAAAAGGGTGTCAACAGAGGTACCGCCTTTGGGAGGTCAGTGGCAAAAAAAAACGTTGTAAGTTTATATCCGGTTCTAGGGTGTACTAAACCTAACTATTGTCATTCTTATTAAACGGGACAGCGTAAAAAGGGAATTCCTCGCCTGTGTCTTCTAACGAACTACTCTTCGTAAATAGGCGATACAACACAAATATCATGTTTATATGATATGAAAAGGGCATAGAAAGCCAATAAGTAAATACTCAATGACTTGGCAGAAGCCATGGTTACAAGAGTATAAAACGTTAAGAGCAAAGCATGTTGTCAGGTGTAATTCTTATTTCATTTTAGTTTCACCTGTTGCTCCATTACAACTTAAACAATTTTATAAATTCTTCTCCTACTGATGCCAGAGGTGCGAAATGATAAATATAGTGAAAGCTTAAGTCTTGAAATACTATTACAGAAGGTTACACAGTATATCTCAGTTTGAAATGTTGTGGTATTGAAGCAAGAGGTTAGGTTAATTTTGTTTTATCTGCATCATGCTATATGGTATATGGTAGGCATAATTGAGTGTTTTTTAATGATGGCTGTGTTTAAATTTCAATGAATCGAACTTATTTCTTGGGTTGTGCTTGTTCCTATCTACTATATTAGGAATGCATGCTTGTATTTATATTCATTTTATTTGGCATCGTCTACAGCAAGGTGGGCCGCGATACATAGTTGTTCTATAGAGCATAGTCCCATTGTTTGTATTTAGCTGGTGTTCTTGACAAAACGGTGTACTTGACACTGCCGTGTTCACACTCATGTTGAGTTATATTCTGACTTTGGTAAAAAAATGTATAGGATCTGTTAGGGCATATAGTCAGGTTGTAAGGTAGATTCTGATTGGTTTGCATTACCCAAAGAATAGGAAATCCCCATCAAACATTAAAATATTATATTTTCATCATATAACCTGTTGATTTAGGATATTTTGACTGAAATTTGCATTTTTATGGATACAGTTGAACAGGGAAGATATTTTCAAAAAGTAAAATTTCTTTACTGCCATTCTGGGGTTACCACCTTCAGTGAAATATTAGAGGCTGAAAGCATCACATTACCTCCAATTTGCTGATCATTTTTGAGTGTCTCGAAGATAGTTCCGTAAAAAAAGTTAGGTTTTAACATCCGTTCTGATATAGGAATAGGGGTTGTAGGCCAAACGGCTATAATGGAGGTCTATGGGAAATGCAATAGTGGTATATGACCTAAAGCTATATTCTTTATAGAGTAAAAGTGAAAGTAGTCATACTTTTTAATGATTTTTAAATATTTGAAAGTGCTATGATGCAAAACGGGTAAGTTAAATTCTATTATTAAGGGTTGTGGACACAATATTAGACATATCTGACACCTGGTATACAAAATTGGCCTGTAATGCACCTGTTTGACACAGTTAAAGGTATATCTAGTAAGTGTTATTCATTTCTGAAGGCTGTGTATTCAGTTTTTGGCAAAAATGTCAGAAAGCGACAATCTACATCTGTCATTCATTTTACTGTATTTTCATGAATCTGTACACATGCCACCAGTGCTTTTTGGTTGCATGGTTGCATGAAAATGACCTGTAAAAATGGTACAAACAATATCTAATAAAAAAATACATTAATTAGTACAGTTACAGGCAATCTTGTGTAATGAGCATATTGTAAAAAATGGCAAGGCCCTAAAATGGAGTTGGGGATGATAGTCGCAGAATTATTTTTGTCATTTTTAAAATGAAAAGTTGCATTTTCTTGATTGTTTTACTGCTGAATAATACCATTTGAAGGCAGATTTTGAATATATACAAAAACGGTGGCATTTTTATGGTAAAATCTGCTATTTTGACTCCTGGAAATCACAAATATCATTTTTCTGTAGAAATTATTTTCATAATAGCTTCAACTGGTTAAAAATCACATGTTATTGATGAAATCAATTCAAAATCACTTTTTTTGAGACAAGAGATTGGTACGTTTGCCGAGATATGGCATTTTGACGATTCTGGATTTACACGTAAAAATCATACGGAATTTCCCTACAGCCGAAGCCCTTTAAATCCCTCATATTTTGTAGAAATGGACTTTATCTAAAAACAAAAGACACCATTTACCTCAGAATGAATGTATGAAACAATTAAGACAGACAAAACAAACTTCAAACAGGTTTGAATGTCTATTTTAGGTCAAATACCATTATTGATTTGGGGCTTCTGATTGGTTGAAAAAAGTATAAAAAAAGTATAGGGTCTATTAGGGCATGTAGTCAGATTGTAAGGTAGATTCTGAATGGATTAAATTTACCCAACTCATAACAAATCCCCATAAAACATCAAAATATTATATTTTCATCATAAAACATGTTGATTTAGGATATTTTGACGGAGATTTGCATTTTTATGGATACAATTGTACTGAGTGTATATTTGCAAAAAGTAAAACTTCTTACTGCCATTCTGTGGGTGGCCACCTTCAATGAAATATTAGAGGCTGAAAGCATCACATTATCCCCAAGTTGCTGGTCATTTTTGAGTGTCTCTAAGACAGTTCTTCAAAAACATGTTAGGTTTTATCATCCGTTCGGATATAGGAATAGGGGTTGTAGCAATCGTGAACGCGCAGCCAATCCCGTCATTCTTCGGGATCCCGCCTTATGTGTAACACGGCGCTTCGGTATGTTCAAAATATTGACATTCTGTTAGCCGGAAGGCAACGGCACAGCAAAAAGTGCACTGTTGCTATGTAAACAATAGCCGCTAGCCACACGTGTTGAAGTATAATTTGCGTCGAGTTGGGGGTTTTTACAATGCAGATGAAGGTTTTAACACTGCGTTCATGTAAATACACTATTGATGGAGCAATCGGCTGAATAACATTTGGATGATAACTTTGATTTTGAATGCAAATTTGTTTTGGCGGGAATCTAAGGCGCGATGACGTAACAATATGGAAACATGTGTATTACATTCGAGTGTACGAGATGTTGCGAATGGGGTTGTAGGCCAAAAGGCTATAATGGAGGCCTTTGGGAAATGCAGTAGTGGTATATGACCTAAAAAGCATTTACTGAAAAGTGACTCAATTAAACCGAGTCTTCTACTTTTGTCTCTTGTTTGTAAAGGGTTCTCCTTTTCAGTAATTATTGACATTCACCATGTTCACACTAGCGTTTGTTTGGTGATGTGTGGAGGCTTTAAAAAGTTGCCCCGACTACAAATCAGTGGTGTTATTACTTACTGGTCCTTTGGGATCATCAAGCCCTGTATGTGTGGCGTTAAAGTAGAATACCGCTTAAGCGGTGTTAGGAGGCGTGAGGGTGTTGCACCTTATATTACATCTCATGAACAGACTCAGCAAAACCGAGTCTGCTACTTTTCTCCCTTGTTTGTGTTTGTTGCTTCCAAAGGATCCCAAATTATGTTTGGCAAGTCCTAACTTATGCCTAATGCAATTTAAAATGTACACACAATTAAAGATATAGGCTTCAGTGTTGCAAAAAAAGCATGTTTACATTCAAAGAAGAGATAATACATATATAATAGTTTCGTTGATATCTTTAGCAAAAACGTTTATGCTATTTACGTTTACATAAATGTTGCTTTGTAGAGGTTGTCTGTAAATAAAGAAGCGTAAGCCCGACGTGTTATACATATAAACGACTTATCCTCATTAAATATGGATAATATGAATCACGTTCATGTCGTATGCATGCTCTCCATGATCCTATACTATGTATCATGTTATTAAAGTATGTATTGAAGGTGAACAAAGATTAATCTTAAGCGAAATCAACGAAGGTTTTAAACCCTAAAGTATTAGCGAAACTTCATTGTATGTTATTATGTTACAGATTTTGTTACTTTATTATTTACTTTAAATTGAGTTACGTGTTTAATTATGTAAAAGCAAAAATAACTTTTAAAAAACATGGGATAAACTAAGCACTATAAAAGCTCAGCATGAACAACGCCAGCATAACTCAAATTTTACAGACTCATCAAAATATATCAAATATTGTATTTATTTATTTTCGATGTCCAACTGTTGCTCTTCCGTCGAAACTCAAGATGCATATCCAGTACAACGGTGCAAAATCATGAGTTATAGTTTAGGTATTGCTGATTTAATATTTCGAAATACAGCATTTCAGAGGAAGGTTATACAGTACGAGGTAATGTTTAATATACTTCAAACGAGAGTTATGATTGATTTGTTTTACGGTGCGATCATTTCAATCATCTGTTGAGGTTATATGATACAATAGGCGCGTACTGTTTAAGGAAGGAGACTTGATGACGTGTTAACATGTACCTGAAGACTCGTATACAGCATTATAACACTAGTTTTAATCGCTCGATTTATTCTTCGATATATATCTTTTATAACCTTTAAATGTTTTATTCAATCATATCAACATTACCAACTTACAACAAAAACTCTTGTTATACCTTAGCAAATGTGATGCACAGGTTCTTTTGGAATGTTTTCTGGCAGGTTTAAATTACAATACTGTAGTTCAAGGTTAACATTCTTTCAAGTAACTAGTTTCGGTAATAACACAAAGTCATCATTTGAATGGAAAACAATGAGTTTTGATTACTTGGCCGAATAGTAGGCCTATTTTGCTGGCTACCACTTTACAATCCTAAATGTCTAACTTACAAGAACACTGGTGGACGGACACCATGCAATAAAATGATCAAGCAATTAGGAAAATTAGCATTCATTCATTAGGAGTTCCTTTAGAGAGGCTTGAATCCATAATTGAACCAGAAAAGCAATTAAATATATGTAATCTATATTAGAGAATACGGTAAACATGTAACATCCTAAATAGTAAATAAACTACAAACCCTTCTGTAAATAGAGGATCTTACATGAGTACTCTTTCATTAATGAATTTATGAAATGAGTTGGCAAAATCATATAATGCGAGGCTCTTGCCGAGAATTATATCATTTTTGCTAACGAGTAATAAATTCAATAATGAATGAGAACGCATGTTAGATTCTATTTATTACATAACTTGTAACGTCACATTACGTCAGAAAACGTACACTAACGTGACGTCCATGACATCATTAACGTTATGTTATACCACTAGTGGAATATCGATAGTTTTGAATGGTGTTACATTTGGTAAATGATTCATATGTTGCCCTTTACGCACGCATAAATGAGGTGGAGAGATTCATTATGTTGTTCTGACAAAATCAAAAGTAACGAAGTGTTAAGTGTAAAACCGGTCTGCTGCTATTGTGCAGGAAATTAGCATCGGAATTTAGTATCAATGATCCTTGAAATAAATGATACAGGAACAAAACGGCAGACGAAATTCCAACGGTAAGCCACAATATATCTAACTCCGTTAACTTATAAGTGAACCGAACTCAAGTTTACTCTTCGGTACAAGGGCTAGGTTTACATGCAGAATCAGCGAATGACTAATCAAGCTGCACCCTAATTTGTATTGTTTCAAAAACATTTTACGAAATCTTGTTGAATAAAGAACAATGTATTATTATTTACATATATTTGAATGTAATTTAGGTTACATTTGTATACCCAAACTTTTTTCCAACAAAAATTACATGTCGCACTATTTAACCTTTGAAGTTCAAAATTGTTTTAACATTTTGCGTTAAGGTATCATTTTTACTCATATCATACGACCTTTTTACTTTCTGCTTTGCACAGTATCATAATTCATAATTCATATTTGTTTGTGACTGAAGAAACACACTCACCAGGAATTTGTATTTTAGATCAACTAATACATATTGTCGGTGATGAGAGATGTAAAGCGTCTGATGAAGATGCTCATGAAGGCTATAGTTTGCTAACTGTGGAATTAGTAAAAGTTATGGAAATAAGCTTCTGCTAGTTGCTACCTTTTTAATTTAAGTTCACTTACTACACTTGTTTAAGCGTATCTTGTGGTACATACCTGTCCAAGAGCGACTACCTACAAAAATAACATACCTTTACTATATCCTCAATAACTCCTACATCTACTGCATCTACTTCATCTATTTCGAAATCGACGGACTCTGGTGCAACCAAGAGTCCACCAAACCCGACGAACTCTTCCAAAGGTTCGTCAAATCCGACTGACGTGACAGCAAGAAAAAAGAAAACTCCCGGGTTAGGGAAGCAGTCAAAAGGGTCCGATTTAATTGCACAACAGATTTGGAGACTTGCAGATGGCGGTTAATGATCCAGCACGTGTGGAACTCCCAAAGTCTCCAAAGTCTCCAAGGTCTGCCAAACACACAGGCCGTAAACCCGTACTTCCGCCTTAGTGACATCAAAATCAAATAATGTCATTCAATGGAACAGCCGAGGTTTAAAACCTATTTATGATGAAATCAGCTTGCTTTTAAATAAACATAACCCTGTTGCATTTTGTCTTCAAGAAACTTTCTTGAAGACTAGTGATAAGATATGTTTTAAAAACTATATATTGTATAAATATATTTGTGATACAGGTGATAAAGCTTCTGGAGTAGTTTCGATTCTTGTGAATCGAAACATTCCTCACAGAACTGTTGCGTTGAAAACTGGTCTGCAAGATGTTCCGGTCAATGTTACGATGCACAGAGTTTTAACAATATGCTCCTTCTATTTACATCCCATTTCTTCACTAGACCTTAAAGATCTAAATCACCTAGGTGCACACCTACCATCCCCTTTTATACTCTTGGGTGATTTTAATGCACACATCTACATTTGGGGTTGTAAGGATATTAACGATAAAGGCAAGAAAGTCGAGGATTTTTTAGCCAAGAATAATGTGTGTCTTTTTAATGATAACAAATCACATACTTATTTACATCCAGCTACATGCTCTCATTCTTCCATTGATTTAACAGTATGTGATCCAACGCTCTTGATGGATTGTTCGTGGAGTGTTGGTGACGACCTATGTGGAAGTGACCACTTCCCCTTATTTCTTGAAAATATTGGCCCTCCACTTTTCGAAAAAACGCGACGATGGAAACTTCGCAAATCTGATTGGGATACGTTTCAATCTCTTTGTGAGTAACAATTAAAGCCTTCCGTTTTCGAGGATGTCGAAGACGCAACTGCTCTTTTAACCAAAACCCTTCATGATATAGCTGATCAAACTATTCCAAAAACCTTGGCAAATCCACAACGCCCAGATAAACTATGGTACGATGATGACTGCAAAAAGACAGTCAGCTATGGTAAAGCTGCCTTGAATGCTTTTAATATGCGTCCAACTCAAAGTAATTTAGATACTTTTAGAGTTTTTCGTGCGATATATTTAATAAGATTTGGGTGACCGGCAACTTCCCCGATTCTAGGCGGGAAGCAATCGTTATTCCAACCCCAAACCTGGAAAGGATCATACGGACCCAATAAATGATCGCCCTATTGCTTTAACGAGTTGTATATGTAAAACCATGGAACGAATGAGACTCGTTTGGTACCTGTAATCCAATAAGCTGATAACAAAATACCTAAATGGATTCCGGCGCCGACGTGGCATAACAGACAATCTTATTCGATTTGAATCATTCATTCGGAACGCTTTCGTAAAGAAAGAATTTCAAGTCATTGTATTCTTTGACTTGGAGAAAGCTTATGATACTGCATGGAAGTACGGTATCATGAATATCTTTATGACCTTGGTCTTAGAGGCCGATTACCAATTTGTATAGAGAATTTCTTAGAGGATAGACAGTTTCGTGTCCGAATGGGTTCAACCCTCTCTGACATTCATGAACAGGAGATGGGTGTGCCACAGGGCAGCATACTCTCTGTCACCCTTTTCTAGTACGGAAAATCAGTAATGGATGTAGATACATGAACGAGACGTAATAGTTGGCCATTACATAAGTAGCTCCATTAACGTCTGTATATTTTTGGTAAATATAAATTGACTGTTGAGTTCCGGTTTACTTGCGCGCGCAGCAGCCTATGTATTACGCTTTAATAACGAACGCCATTTTGCGACGGATCCTGGTGTACAGTAGGTCGACGTTATACGTTACATTGGACATTTCAAGCCATTGTAATCATTGCAAAATCGTGGGCGAGAGTATTTTTAGGCGAAAGGTAAGTACCGTAGATAAGTTTTGGTAGGCAATATGGCATATTATTGTTGTGGTGGAGAAGTAGGTCATGCTTCACGGCCACGGGGCTGTCCACAAGTTCATGAATGTGTGGCAATGGCTGTGGGTAGTGTTGAGAACTTGTCACACACCATTACGGGGCTTATTTGAAAGGGATGTTGTGGAGTGTCTATATGGATTTATAAGGCTATGTTGAGTGAGAAAAAGTTGGCCTATGTAGGGCAAGCGTTTGTTATTGTTTTTATGGTTGTTATTGTTTGCGCATGCGCATAAGTTAGGATGACTCTGTCGCTCACTTTGTCACAGCCATCTTGAAAATTTGTTGTTTTTTTTATGTTAGTTTTAGTTCAAGCAGGAAGTGTTGGTGAAGAATTCATTTGAAAGGACAGGTGGGTAGATGCAACATTCATTTAGTGTGCAGGTGACGTAACCATGATTCGTTAACTGAATAGCTGTCGTTTTGTTTTTTCGAGGAAGACTTTTGGGTTTTCTTGTTCATTCGTTTGCTCGCATAGATGGTTCGAAATACCTTTCAAGAGCATTACTATGTCTTGCACAATAAGTGAAGAAATTATGTTTTTGTGAAAGCTGAAGTTAAACAGATTTCAGCACGCGACAGACCTTGATGGGTGGTTTTCCTCGTGAGAGACTGCTGTCAATCTCTTCCCAGCCATGTCGAAATTGATTGTTTGTTTTGGTATGGTAGTTTACGTCATTGTCAACACATGTAAGATTATATCTGACGGTCGATTTATTTTTTGGTGGAGACGGACCACCAGTGTCAACACATGTAAGATTATATCTGACGGTCGATTTATTTTTTGGTGGAGACGGACCACCAGTTTTCCCGAGTAGAACCAGTTCGGTACACCTCCCGATGCTTATGGATGAAAAGGCAAAGTAAATGGTTGCTGCGCATTTTGGAAAGTCAACCTGGTAACGTTGAAATGTCATTGACCAAAAGTGACACAGAGACAGATCACAGAGCAAACACATCGAAGCATTGAACGGTAGTTGCTCATAACTGCGATAATGTTGTCTCCGCGATAGTATAGAATGATAGAGAGAGAAAGAGATCGTCTTAAAGGGTTGTCTGAAATACCACATGAGCTGTAAAATCAGGTTCTTCGTGCGCTTTAAAATGTGAGCATGGCCATGTAAACGCATGTTCGCAACAGGGTGAGAAAGGTCTCGAAAAGCCATGGATTGACGTGTATGATACTGGAAATATTGTCTGATCTCTTGTATGTTTATCACTGGAAATATTGTCTGATCTCGTGTATGTTTATCTTCTTTGCGTTTGTGGAGAAAGCCTGTATTATACGATACTGTGTTTCCTTGTCTTTGCAGTGATCTGCTTCAGCTGGCAGGTGCTAGGCGATTGTAGATTTTGCAGCCTGTTTGCATTTTGGCGCCCTTTGCTTTCTGTTAAGGTATGTCCTGATGGTAGTCGCTGTGTACCTTATATGTTATAGTGCATTGCATGTGTGATAGTGTCTTGGGTAAACCGGCATGACCTAGATGGCATATTGAACGTCTTACAGCTGCGTTGTTGAAGTGGCATGATCCAGATGGCATATTGAACGGTTTGCAGCTTTGTTGGTTGAACTGGTATGACCCAGATGGGAAAGGCACAGGATGTCTAATGTTAAAACTGTACACAGATGGTTCGAAACTGCTTTCAAGAGCATTACCGATGTTGCTTGTTGTCATGGACAAATCAGGGGTAATTCCATTGCACGTCCTGCCATAAAGGTTGACTGACGTTTGTGATACAGGACATTTTATGTCGTGTATGTGTCTTTTCTTTGTGTATGTGGAGAAATCATTTTTTATAACATCTCGTGTTTCCTTGTCTTTGCAGAGTTTAACATCTGTTGCCAGGCTGATAGAAAATTGGGGATATTGCACGCTGTCTGCGTTCTGGCGTCCTTGGCTTCGTAGTCCGGTATGTGCTGAAGGTCTTAGTTATATATCGTATATGTGGACGTGCATTGCATGTGTGATATTTATGTGTGTAAACTGGCATGACCCAGATTGGAAAGGGGCATCAGTTGAAGACATGTTGCCTCATGCATATCACTAGGTAGGTATACACTATAGGATCTACCGAAGAACAAGTGGCTGGTCTGTGTTATGCCAAAAAAAACAATACCTGTGTTTCCGGTGGCCCGACCGACCCTATTTTTAAGGGGCCAACCCTAAAACTTTCAATGAAAAAAAAAATTGTTCTGAACAATGATTTATTGCAATATATCGAGGTAAACTTACATTGCAGAGGAACTTTCAGTTGTATCATCAACTTGTATGGGGTTTATGAGATAAATACATGTAGCATCTCAAAATATCTTGCTCGAAAAACAAACTTATATAAATTTCCTACCTATCGACCCTAATTTTTTAAAGCATGCAATAGGAAACACACTTTTTTTTTTTTTCCTTAACAGCCTACATGATAGTGGAACATGTTCTTACAAGCTTAAATGAACAAAAGACCATATGTATGGACAAAGGTTAGCTGTTTTTTTTAAAATGATCACCATGACGTGATGTTGAGCCATGTCGAAAACTAATTTGATTCCACATCAAACATGCCCGCCAGACATGGAGTGATATAATAAGGACTTGTATAAAAATTTGTTGCGCCTACTCTGAAACTACTTGGTGGACCTTCATGACACTGCAGAGGGATGTTGCTCTTGCAGCCCAGTTGAACCTGGCAAATCTTCAGGCTGGGCAAAAAATGCAAGACGGCCGGCACTGTTAAAAGTAAGCTTAAAACAAAACAAATTTGTAGCGACAACTTCCTAAAAAGTATAAGTGATATTGATATGGGACTTTCTGTAACATGATGTTGGTCATTGTCAGAAATCATTTTGATGAAACATGACTGGGAGCAGCCTTGTCTGTTTACACAGTTAACTATTTAACAATTGTAACGACCACTCCTGTGAAAGAACTTGACAGATTGTCATGAAGCTTCACAGAAATGTTGCTCATGATGTGTTGTTGTTTCTAGCAAAATTTTAGGTCGGACTGAAAATAAAAACGGCGTCCACGGTTAGAAATGGATTTTTAGATGAAACTTGCTGACAAAATAATTAGCCGTCAATAAAACTCACAGAAGTTCGCAGTTTTGCTTATTGCCGACGACTCAGATTTCGCCCAACATGGTTAAAAAACGAAATCGGTCAAATTAGAGCGAAGTTTAAAGCGACTTCGCCTAATTGCGAGACCTCTGATGTAGTCGGTGACATGAGTATTGATTGTAAACACTTTCTCTATAAGTTACCTATTATTCATGTCTGACACAAACATATCGAAACTGCATGGGTTCAGAAATTCAATTCACGCTAAAATCAATTGGAGTGTGATGCAATATATCGCTAACCAGTCAGACTGTGTTTTTTTTTATATCGACACCGTAAATGGCGGGTGAACGAACATACATGAGGTCGCTGTTCGGAAAGTCTGCGTCCGCGACCGTGCAAGCGGTGTCGGCGAATCTGAAAGGGTATGGCTGAACAACAAGCGTAGTTACCAACCGCTAATAATTAGTTATGGCGTCTATTATTGGTTCAATGGAGACAAAATACTGAAGAGATCAGCAGAGCTTATGCCGTGGTGCTGAGTCCGTCTGTCTGTCCGTAAACCTTTTTTGTAGCGACTACTCCTCTGAAACTACTGAATGGATTTTTATGAAACTTTACAGAAATGTTGCCCATGAAGTCTAGTTGATCCTAGCAAAAATTCATGTTGATGTGAAATCCAAGATGGCAACCAAATATAAAAATAGGTTTTTAAAAAACAACGTTTGTAGCGACTACTTCTTGAAAACTATAAGAGATATTGATATGGGACTTTTTCTAAAATGATCAGTATGACATGATGTTGGTCCCTGTCGAAAATCGTTTTGATTCCACGTTAAACATGGCTGCCAGCGTCCATCTTTTTTTTTTTTTTTTTTTTTTTTTTTCAGTTTCAGCAATTATAGCCCATTTATTCAGAAAGTAATTCTCATTTTACAGCAGAAGTATATAAACAATAATAATCAAATAAACAATAAATAATTAACATATACAATATCACTTTCACTCATCACTTTCATTCTACAGGTACATTTGATATATTTTTGGCTAATAAAAGCATTCGACTGAAAAAGTGTTTTGGACTTGACTGTGTGCATTCTCAATTGTTAATTATTTTCGATACATACTATTCTATTGTTTATAATTAAAATCCAGTCAACTGGTAGGGCCTAGATTGGTCAATATTCAGCATTTTTTAATACGTGATAGAGAGCTGTACCAAGTCATGGATTTGGATTGTTCGGAAGGTTGTTCAGAGATACATACACAGGTTGTTTGGAAAAGGAGTGATGTATGAATTAGAACTTGTTAGAGCGACTCACAAATTCAAGTTTTGATACCGAGTATATTATTATATTTATGCCATCTTCTTTCAAAAGACGACAATTTATTATTTTTAGTAGCAATATATTTAATAGCTTTAAAAGCACACTTCAGTCTGTTACTAAGAGCAATAACTGATAAAGGAGAATTTAGCTTTTTTGCTGAAAATATATAATATTTAATCTCTAAAATAATAAATAGCTCCTCTGGTGTAAGCTTTTCACCAATATTAAATATAAATAGTTCTTCTATAAAAGATATGTTTATGTCATGCCTTCGAAGCCATGACTGTACCTTTTGTAAAAAAGATTTAGTTATTGGGCACGTCCAAAGTAAATGAGTTATTGTTTCCTCCTGATCGCAGGTTGAGCATATTGGACTAGGGATGGCTTTTATATTATATAAGTATTTTTTTGTTGGTAATATTCTATGATTAATTCTAGTTTGAAACCATTGAAGATTGGAACTATAATTATATTTGAAAGGTGACATGAATATATCTTTCCAAGTTTCTTCTGAGATATTATAAACTTGTTCCCATTTAGCAATTGCAGTTGGTTTTTCGTGATTATTATTAAGTATGTTATAAAAGTCCTTACAGCATTTTTTTGCCTTAAGGTAAATATGAATATATGTTGGAAGTAAAGGGTTCTGTAGTTTTTTACTTCCTATATTTATTTTATTTTTTATTGCAAAAGATTTAATGGCTTTGATTATTCCATTGAATTCTACAAAGTTCGTTTTAATGTTATATTTATTTTTAAATTCTGTTTCTGTTAAGAGTTCACCTTCGTTAGAAACAATGTCATTTATAAAGGACACCCCCTTATCATTCCACATTTTTTTGTTAATTGGTAATCCTCCTATTTTTATATCTTTGTTATGAAATATAGGTATTTGAAGAAGTTCTTCTATAGATTTAATTTTATTTAACTCCAATAACGAGTTATGAGATGACAAGACATCAATCCAAAAGGTGTTGCTTATTTTTGTAATAATGTGTTCGGTAAAAGAACTTCCGTAGTTTATTAAGTTTTCTAAGCTTATGTCTTTATCTATTATTTTAGTCCAGTTTCCATCATTACAAAGTAATCTTCGAATCCATGTTGCTTTCAATGATTTAATAAAAGCTTTAGTATTGATCATTTTCAGACCTCCTTCAAAATACTGCCAGCGTCCATCTTTGTTTACATAGAGTTATATAATGAAAACTTGTAGCGACTACTCCTCTGAACTACTTGACGGATTTTCATGAAACTTCACAGGAATGTTGCTCTTGATGTCTCATTGATCCTAGCAAAATTTCAGGTCGGCCGGAAATTCAAGATGGCCGCCACGGCTTAAAATAAAATATTTTCAAAATACAAGTTTGTAGCGACTACTTCTTGAAAACTATAAGTGATATTGATATGGGACTTTTTCTAAAATGATCAGCGGCCGTCTTTGTTTACATAGAGTTATATAGTAAAAACTTGTAGCGACTACTCCTCTGAAACTACTTGGCGGATTTTCATGAAACTTTACAGGAATGTTGCTCTTTATGTCTAATCGATCCTAGCAACATTTCAGATCAGCCAAAAATTCAAGATGGCCGCCACAGCTAAAAATAGATTTTTAAAAAATAAGTTTGTAGCGACTACTTTTTAAAAACTAAAAGTGATATTGATATGGGACTTTTTCTAAAATGATCAGCATGACATGATGGTTATCCGAGTCGAACATTAATTTGATTCGACGTTAAACATGGCTGCCAGTGGCCATCTTTGTTTACATAGAGTTATATAATGAAAACTTGTAGCGACTACTGCTCTGAAACTACTTGGCGGATTTTCATGAAACTTCACAGGAAAGTTGCTCTTGATGTCTTATTGATCCTAGCAAAATTTCAGGTCGGCCAAAAATTCAAGATGGCCGCCATGGCTAAAAATAGATTTTCAAAATACAAGTTTGTAGGGACTACTTCTTGAAAACTATAAGTGATATTGATATGGAACTTTTTCTAAAATGATCAGCATGACATGATGTATCTTCAGATATCTCAATGAGTCTTGAGTCATTGATATCTCCAAATAAATTGAGATATATTTTACAATTTCTCAAGATGTATCGCAACTTATCGTGAGATATCTAACTTGTGATATCTCAAGATCCCATGTGTCTTGCGGTCGGTATATGCAATTTTAGTAGGATTTTCTAAGTCTGAGTTGGGCTTTATGCCATTTAAAAACCAACCATTGATGTAATTCTTGGGTTTGCCTTAGCACTTTCATTATATTGACAGTATGCTATCGCTAATCGCTATCGCTAATGTCCCGTTTAAGTAATGGCTGCTATGGTATTTCGATGTCATAGTAAGATGACGTTAAATATAGAATAGCATGTGGCGTGACGTCATGTATATAGCGTCATTATATAAAGGAGGGCAACCTTTTAGAGTGGAAATGATTTCTGATCGCACATTTCGGACCTTTTTTCATGCTATGGAAAAAAAATGCAAAAAAGCTGTTAAACGGGCTGCTTCAGGGTTATCTTAAAAAGGTGCTGTTAGGCATGGATGACATTTATAATGATTATGAAGCACATGTTTGATGTTTACAGGTTTGAGTAGTTCTAAGTTTATTTTGGTGTATTGGATTATGCATTCTTTGGGGTTTTTGGAGCCCGCAGTTAGTAAAAATCATGTCGGGCATGTAAATTTTACAAGCGGGCATGTTAAAAATAAGACGAAAATGCCAAAATAAATCGGAATGAAATCAGACACAAAAATTAACGACAGCTTGTATACTAAATTAAAAGTCGGTTTTTATTAGCTCGACTGATCAGAGATCAGCAGAGCTTATGCCGTGGTGCGGTGTCCGTCGTCCATCTGTCTGTCCGTCTGTCCTAAATTTTATTTGTTGCTACTACTCCTCTGAAACTACGGATGAATATTCATGAAACTTAACAGAAATGTTGCCCATGAAGTCTAGTTGATCCTAGCAAAAATTCATGTTGATGTGAAATCCAAGATGGCCACCAAAGCTAAAAATAGATTTTTAAAATACGAGTTTGTAGCGACCACTTCTTGAAAACTATAAGTGATATTGATATGGGACTTTTTCTAAAATGATCAGCATGTCATGATGTTGGTCCTTGTCAAAGTCAAAAAATATTTTTGATTCGACGTTAAACATGGCTGCCTGTGGCAATCTTTGTTTACATAGAGTTATATTGTAAAAACTTGTAGTGACTACTCCTCTGAAACTACTGGACGGATTTTTATGAACCTTCACAGGAATGTTGCTCTTGATGTCTAGTTGATCCTAGCAACATTTTAGGTCGGCTGGAAGTTCAAGATGGCCACCACAAATAAAAATAGATTTTAAAAAAACATTTGGAGCGACTACTTTTAGAAAACTAAAACTGATATTGATATGGCACTTTTTCTAAAATGATCATCATGACATGATGTTGATCCTTGTCGAAAATTATTTTGATTCGACATCAAACATGGCCGCCAACAGCCATCTTTGTTTACATAGAGTAACATAATAAAAACTTGTAGCGACTACTCTGAAACTACTTGGCGGATTCTCATGAAACTTCACAGGAATGTTGCACTTGATGTCTAGTTGATCCTAGCATAATTTCAGGTCGGCCGCTATTTCAAGATGGTCGCCCTGGCTAAAAATGTTATTTTGATGTCTAGTCGATCCTACCAAAATTTCAGGTCAGCCGGAATTTCAAAATGGTCGCCATGGCTAAAAATAATTTAAAACATAAATAAATCTGTAACGACTACTTCTTAAAAACTATAACTGATATTTAATCAGATATGGAACTTTTTCTAAAATGACCAGCATGACATGGTGTTAGTCCTTGTTGAAAATTATTTTGATTCGATATTAAACATGGCAGCCAGCGACCATCTTTGTTTACGTAGAGTTATATAGTAAACATTTGTAGCGACTACTCCTCTGAAACTACTTGACAGATTTTCATAAAAATTCACATGAATGCTAATCTATCAACTCCTAATAATAGAGCTTCAGGGTCATTGACCTCTTGTTGTTGTCCGTTTTCAGAGATATAAACAATAATCCAAGCCTTCCTTCTCTTTGCCAGATGCATTTCACAAGGTGGCACTCACAACAGCTTAAATGGAGTTCATCAAAACTTCATCAAAATGTGAAACTCATTGAAAGGAAGCACTGCATTGTTATTCAGGTCAGTTGGTCAAAGTTCTAGGATGCTGTTAATTTAAATAAAAAAATGATGTCTTATGAAATTTGGCAGGATTGAGGAGTATCCATTATTTTACGATGTGTGATTTCACATATAGTGGACTTGGTACTTCGCTGAATTTGCTTGTTTTCACTGGGTTTCTTTTTAATGAAGTGTTGGAATTAATTTATAAGCATAACCTGCAGCTTCATCTGGCACATACAAAGGACATACTGTAAGAGTTAAGATCAGTGACTAGAATGGATTATGTAAATATACATAATTTGAAGTAAAATATGTTTAATCTAAATTTAAGTTGGCTGATTAATTTTGTGTACGCTCTGTGCTGTTGGGAACATCTCTGTAGTGTAAGGAAGCATGCTTTTGTTTCGAGAAGAGAGATCCAGGTTCAAGTCCTGGCAGGGAACCTGGCACACTTACTGAGCTGTACAAACTTAGTTCTGGGATAATCACAACTTTAGAATAAATACATATAACATTGTTCATTACACAATTATACTAGCGTTAAAAAATCATTCCATAATATTTATTTGCGCTTCCATGAAAGTGAAGCGGCTATACGTAGTGTTACCCTTATCGTGAAATATGGAAATGTTTGTTACTGTATATAATACAATGTTTGTTACTGTATATAATACATTCATCCAAACTGGCATTTTGAAATCAGACAAAACCAAAAGACAAAAGACAATGTAACTATAAGGCTTTGAATACACTTATTATATAACTTCATTGTTTTATTTATAAAGTACTGAAGTCGGCAAACACAGATTGTGTCCCCTCCCCAATTTTGGACATGTCTCACTTGACTGATAATCGATCGGTCAAATTCTTGCTAATATGTCATGCTAATCATATTATCCTTTTACTGCCTTTCAAATATGTCCATACTCCCCATGCTATAATACATGTATTATAGCTTTTCTTGTTAATATAACATTTAACAGCATAGTTAAATGCATCACTCCTGTTGTGGATTGCTCTCTTTATGTTGACGAACTTGTTATATGTTATCGTGCAAAGACATGAGAGACAACTGCAACAATGTCTGAATAAACTTCAGTCCTGGTCGGATGAAAATGGTTTTTAATTTTTCAAATCTAAAACTAATTGTATGCCCTTTTGTCAACTGCGTAAACATCATGAAGACCCTCATCTAACACTTGATGGGTACCAATACCAGTAGTGAATGAAGCAAAATTCCTAAATTGACGTTTATACCACACCTTAAATACTTGAAGGCCAAGTGCCTCAAAGCTCTTAATTTACTTAAAGTTGTTGCAAACACTAATTGGGGAGCAGATCGTAAAGTACTTTTACAACTTCTTAGATCTCTTATCAGATCCAAGCTGGACTACGGCTCAATAGTATATGGATCGACTCGCAAATCATACTTGCAGATGCTCGATCCTATACATAATCAAGGATTACGACTCGCCTTAAGTGGGTTTCGTACATCACCAGCCGAAAGTCTATACGTTGAAGATAATGAACCATCACTCTCTCATAGACGGGACAAATTAGCCCTTCAATAAGCCATTAAATTAAAATCTAACCCGTCAAACCCAACTTTTGATAATGTTTTTAATCCTAGTTCTGAACCTCTTTTTGATCGAAAACCGAAGGCCATTTGACCATTTAGTCTTCATATTAAACCAAAATTAAGAGACAACGAAATCGACTTAAATTTGATTGCCAAGGACAAAGTACCACAAATTCCACCGCGGACTTTGGAAACATCAACAATTATTTTCAATCTTTGTAATAGTAACAAATCCAGTACGGACCCTACTGTCTTTCAAAACAAATTTAATGAAATTAAATCGAAATACAGTAACTTTCAAAATGTATACACAGATGGTTCTAAAGATGGAGATAAAATAGCTGCATCTGCCGTTGTTCACAAACACAGCATAAAGAGCCGCCTGCCTGACAAGGCCTCTATCTTTTCAGCTGAACTTAAGGCAATTGAACTTGCCTTAAATTATATTCAGGAATCTGATGATGACAATTTTGTATTATTTTCTGATTCCCTTTCATCTCTTCAAGCACTGGGTAATATAAAATATGATAACCCAGTTGTGCTTCAACTTTTAGAAAAGTACAGTTCTCGTATAGTTGATAATGTTATTATTTTCTTCTGGCTTCCAAGCCATGTAGAAATACGTGGTAATGATAGAGCTGATAGTGCTGCTAAAGCCGCATTAGGTTTACATATATCTTATGTCAAATTACCTTATACTGATTTGAAAAGTTGTATTAAAATATATATTCGTAACTCTTGGCAAGCCGCTTGGAATTCGTCAGTTAACAATAAACTCCATTCAATTAAACCTTTACTCGGAGAATGACATTCTTCTAGTAGACCTATTCGTCGAGAGGAATTTGTCCTAGCCCGTTGCAGGATAGGGCATACACGTTATACTCATTCATATTTATTGCAAGGTGAGCAATTACCGGAATGTATACCCTGCTTTACACCTTTAACGGTCAAACACATCTTGTTGGAATTTGTAGACTTTAATCCAATGCGTCAAAGGTACTACAATGTTAATACTATGACCGAGTAATTTAATACTAAATATTTTAGTCTTGTTTTAGATTTCCTGAAGGACGTCAGGCTATTTAAATCATTATAATATGTTCTTGTATATATTTACTTCTTTATATACCTGTTTTCGAGCATTTGTTGATTTACATATAGTTTATTTTACTACCATATCATCTCTTATTTGTAAATAGTTTTATCTTTATATAATTACATTCATTTTTAATTAATCCTTCATTTCTTCATCTGTGCACGATATGTCCTATTTATATGTCGACGTGCCGTAAAACACTATTCATTCATTCATTCATTTTTCAAACGTTTATATATGTATCCCCGCCCTTTCGACGAGAATGCGGAGATTGTGTTATCGTCTCCGACCGGAAGTCCGTGAGTCCGTACATGCTGGGTCCATGAATATGCACAACACTTTTGAAATTATGATTTAACCCCTGTTGCATCAAATCGTATGTCCGAACGTCCTTTTGTTTTAGCAAAGCATGTATTATCTCACTGGATTTGAAATATACTTAGTATGTTTACTTTGCCAGAGTGGCTTCTATTTTCACTTTTACTCTTATTGCAAAATGTAATGCGTGGTTTTGTGCGCACGTTATGCGAGTATGTGTGTCTTTGGTTGACTTCGTTTCTTTTCGACTTTTATATCGACTTTTAGAGTTTTTATTTCTTGATATAAATATTTATTTCCGGTGCTTCGCCGTATTTGGATTTGTTGCTATTTATAATTCAGCTGCTCATTATATACCGATTTATTTAACACGCTCCCTGATGTAGACATTCTTTCATGCATGTACATGTTGCTCTCGTTCTATTGTACGATCCATATATGAAATGTTGTAACTTTTGAAAAATTAAATATATTTTTATCATTATTAATAATTATTTGAATAGTTCAAAGCAAATTGTTTGTACATAGAAATATAAGTTTTCTGACTATTTTTCATCAATTGAATGTTGTTTAACGGCTCATCAACACAGTGTAGGTTATTAAGAGCCGCCCCAGATAGAGGGGAAGGATACATAGGAATCCGGGAACCGTGCCCTATTCTTATTATCGAATAGACTCCTATGGTGCTCAGAAGATAGACCGATTCACTGGACCGCCCGGTTTACGTCCCCATCCGACGGAGGAGGCTAAGGGAAACTCAGTGGCACCACGGAGGATAGAACCCGGGGCCTCCGGTTACAAATCCGCCGCGCTACCGACTGCGCCACGCCAGCCCTTAATAATACATTTAAACGTATGGTGGAACACTGAAGGAAAATTGAAAACTTCAAATTTTATAAACTGTTATGAAAATTGATTCATAGAAACAAAAATATTTTAATACTTGATACACATTAAATACTGTGTCGTGTGCACTTTAAATAAAATGTTTCTAATATACATTCACAACTTCAACAAGTTTTCAGTAATAATCAATACAGGGTTGTGCGATACATTAACAATTCGGCCTCGCCTATACTGAACAAATTGATTATGCCAGACAGCGTATACTGAATAACTGTTATATAAATTAAGTCTGCTTCAGCAATGCAAATATTTTAAATATTTCAACCACCTGTCTTATAAGAATATATCGCTTTTTCATGCTTCAGCAATGCAAATAGTTTAAATATTTCACCCACCTGTCTTATAAGAACATATCGCCCTTTCGTGCTTCAGCAATGCAAATAGTTTAAATATTTCAACCACCTGCCTTATAAGAACATACCACTTTTTCAATAAATGTAGCTTCTTCTCATTACGCGGTCCGAGTATTAACTTTCATACCCCATCCAACCCCTTGTACCCCGCGAAAACGGGCTTAAAACGTTTGCATATTGTAAAATTTGTATCGCATTTGTTCAGTAAACAATGTTTGTAAACGTGTTTACCTGTTTTGAGAAAATATCACGTAACGTCTCCATTCAGTCATCGTTTAATTCAATCTAGGCGCTGAGTGTTTCCTTCCATAAGTAAGTGCAAAGCTGAGAGCTGCAATTGTTGCAATTATTTATCTTGCAAGTTCACCATTAAATCAACTGTTAATGGTTGAACATTTAATATATGTCTAGCTTCAAATGTTGAATGACGAACTTCTCACGTCATTTATGTTCATTCATTTTTGACTTGAAATGCACCACGTTGTGGTATACTATATGTTGGACAAAAGGTCGTTCCTTAAAAGCTCGATTCCCTGAACATAAATATAATGCAGGCAATTCCAAACAGTTAAGCAATTACCTGTACAAACACTTTCGTCAGTCAGGTCATAGTCTTAGTAACGTCAATGTTCAAGCTGTTACTTTAAAATAAAAGCTAGACATATAGCAGAACTACAGTGGATGAAAAACTTGCAGATACCATTTCCACTGGGCCTTCAAGCTACAGAGTCCCTATATCAATCGATTTCTTCTTTGTAGGCGTGTCTTTATTCGTAACTTCATGTTCACCAGCTCATGTCGAAATCGGGTATTTAAGCGAGCAAATATAGCGCAAGAAATCATTTACTGTATATACATCGACCAGTGCACATCGTACCTATACACAGGTAACAGTAAGTTTTACAGAAAAAAAATATGTTAGCTTCTTTCGGGGCTCGAACACACGATCTTCTGATTTCAAGTCCTGTGCTCTATCCACTGAACTACAACGCTACTTGAGAAAATATTATACTAACAACCATATATTATGAGGCAAAATAACTTAACATATTTGAACGCAACTAAAGATGGATCAATAAATATGCAATCCATATTGTCGCACGTGTAAATTAACATTGCCTGGTGTAATACTGTACCTTATCAATATGAAACTAATACTTCGCTTCAAATCAACCATATCTCGACTTGATATTTAGCGCTTGATGAGATCGTGTGCGCGCTCTTGTTATTACGTAATGCCTATTTAGTGTTAAAAATGCTACAAAATACCAATAAAGAGCAGTGGTCTGGAGGTTCAGCGTACATCTTTCAAATCTTAAAAGTTCAAGGCTGTGGTTCAAATCCCGTTCCGGGCAACTATTTTTTATCACATATATTCTGGAGCCGTATATTTATCGATGTTACCTGTACGGAGGCTAAATAAAAATGTGAAATTGTACGTATCGATTTCTCCTTATATACCGACGTTTGGGGTGTTTGTCGATTTGAAACTACTTCACACGTGACTCATTCATATTCATGAGTTATTACCAGTTAAAATAGGGACTGTACAGCTTTAATGATAATATTTATCAACAAGGAAATATATCAAAATAGATTTATATTGACATTTTTGCTATATTTTCCATTCGAAAGCATAAATTTAGGTCTCATGGTTGTAGAGACATAATGGTAACATCTAACGGAATTCACGAATTACTATGTATGATTTACATACTATTTTTAAACAGCCTGGAAAACACTCTATGCTTTCTTGTTTCACCTCTCTATCCATTTCTTCTCTTAAGCTGATTGACGAGGAAGCAGACGCAATTTTCATTCGAACAGATCCTTTGTATAACACTGCTTCCATAATTCAAAGCCATTCGCAGCATGTTCTCCGACTCCATATTGACAAGGAGTCTGATAACGTCAGACATTTCCTAAAAAATATTTTATCTTAATAAGGGCATTGATTTTATTGGTATACCAAGTATTTTTCGAGATAATCGTGTTGTTGATGATTCTATTCCTAAATATTTCAAAAATTCCAAAATCCTATCATTTGTTATAAGTACACACAAAACAAAAATTCAACTACAACAAAATAGTGTCTGACCTTGATATAGTAAATAGCACTCCTAAGGAATGCGAGTGTAGAACATCTAAATGTTGCTATGCTCCGACCGGTCATGTCATTATTGGTAATTTTGATATTATAGATAAACGTATTCGGCATTTGTTTCCTAAAGGTCCGAAGTATATATTGCCTTCTGTGATTGATTTTCAGATCGCAAAATCAATTGAGGATTTTAGTATTAAAAGGTGTCGTAGAGAACATGCTGACCCTATCTCCTTTTCTACTTGGGAAAAGACTATTAACATCATTGATACCCGTATTAACTTCTATACGGCTAATCCTGCCTACTTCCCCTTAAACCTAGGTTTTTACTTCGTAATTTAAAATCGGGAATCCAGGAATTTCGTAATAAGTTTGTTTTTTGTTCCTGCTGATAAAGCAGCTAATACTATAATTATTGTTTGACACCTCTATTACGTCAATGTTTTATCTCAGGATAACGGGAGTATTAATTCGTATATTCCAGTGCAATCTACTGAAGATAATGTTGTGGACTTGCCATGAAGTTTGTGAATCACTTATTTTTCTATTAGATAATATCATAGTCAAGTAAAGAAATATAAAAAGATCGGACAGGGAAAATGGCATTCAAGGAGGACAGTCAACCACAAAACACAGAAACAAACATGCAAACAGACAAACAAGAAGGCAAAAGTAATAATAAAAGTAAACGACATCACAAAAACAAAAGGGTTGACAATAGGGCTACCGCCTTGGAACGGTCAGTTGCAAAGTAGGTCACTAGGGGTTTAAACCCGTTCTAGGGTGCACCAAACCTCACACGTACCCTACTGTCATCCCATTAAAACAGAACAGTGTAAATAAAGAAATCCCCGCCATGATCTTATCTCTAACCAACAAGGCAGCATCAATAAGCAATATAAGTAAAAAACTAATTATAATACAAAAAAAAACAATATCCTAGAAAGCCACAATGAAGGTACTCAGTGACTTGGCAGAAGCCAGAGCAATACGATAATAAACCATTAAGGGCACGACAAGAAAGATCATAGACAAACATCAAACGCCACCGTCCCAATGGGCTTTAGGTAGGCGTCATCATAGGGTCCACAGCCTGTCCAGTCATCGTACAATTAAAGAAGAAAGCACAGTGGCGAACTGTAAAAATGTCCACCACCAAGCATGCAGTACGTTGCAAACTGATAGGGTCATAACCTCTTTTGATAAACTTTTTAACAAGTTTAACAAAGATAGTATGAAAGTGATCATGACCAAGAATCTTACGAAGTTTATAAATCCCATCTCCATAGAAGTCAGGTTGTGATAGTCCTTGTCGCAGAAGAGTCCTTAAATTACTTTTATATTTGGAAAGAAGATCAGGGTTACGATAATAAAACTTTGCAAAGGTTTGACGAAGCTTATGGTAACGGTAACCCTGATTGAGTAGCTTTTTAGCTATACAAAGATTACAAACTACCGTTTATAGACAAATTGTTGGTATCCCTAAGGGTTAGAACTGTGCATCCATTGTCGCAGATTTGTTTTATATTGCTATGAAAGAGATGTCATGTTGAGACATCAGATACATAAGCAGATTTTATTAAAGCCTTTAATAACACCTCTCGATATCTGGATGACATATTGAACATTGACAACCATTTCTTTTCTACTATGGTTAATAATATATATCCTAAAGAACTTCAACTTCACAAAGCTAACATTTCTGATATTAACGCTTCTTTGCTCGATTTACATCTCTCTATTGAAAATGGTGAAATAATTAGCAAAATCTATGACAAGAGAGATGATTTTAATTTTGATATTTTTAATTATCCCCCTTTAGATGGGAAGTTCTCCGAGCAACTTCTTATGGGGTATATGTGTCTCAACTTATTCGTTTTTCTAGAGCTTGTACTCGAATTGAGTACTTTAATATTCGTTATCTTTGTATAACTAAAAAGCTACTCCATCAGGGCTACCGTTACCATAACCTTCGTAAAACCTTTGCAAAATGTTATTTCGTAACCCTGATCTTCTTTCCAGATATTAATATATAAATATCACATTCATGAGAGGGTGATAGTAAGAATGTTCACCCTTCGGCTATTGATTATCACCCTCGGCTTCGCCTCGGGCGATAATCATGTCCTCAGAGTGAACATTCTTACTATCACCCTCTCATGAATGTGATATTTATTTTATTATACCGAAATACCCTCGGGCAAAAACAAGATTCATTTTCAGTACCGATCTCACTTTGCCAGACTTCCTTTTTGAAAAAAAAAATAAAATCTAAAAGTTCCTATGAATGTTATATCGTTGGATCGGAAATAACGTAACTAAGAAAATGAGTGGTAGTTTATTGAAATCTGTCAAGTATTTTTGAAGTAATGATGAGTTAAAAATAGCAATATCACCACACTGAGCCGATGACGTCACCGAAACAGCGCGCATCAAAGCTGCGCATGTGATCATTTTTTTACTATCACCCTGCGATTTACTATCACCCTGTACTATCACCTTCGCATGAGATAGTAAAAATTACACATTGTTGTCTATGGGGATTTAGCATGGGCGTTTTATTTGAGGTATACTAAAGTAATTTAAGATCTCTTCTGCGAAAAGGACTGTAACAACCTGACTTCTATGGTGATGTGATTTACACATTTCGTAAGATCCTTGGTCATGATCACTTTCATACTATCTTTGTTAAAGGTATTAAAAGATTTATCAAAAGAGGTTATGACCCTATAATTTTGTAACGCACAGTTCGCCACTATGCTTTCCTCTTGAATTGTGCGATGACCGGACAGGCGGCTGTGAACCATATGATGACGTCTACCTAAAGCCCAAAAGGACGGTGGTGTTTGATGTTTGTCTGCAATCTTTACTTGTCATGCCCTCAATGGCTTATTCTGTTGTTGCTCTGACATTTGCGAAGTCAATGAATACCTTCTTTGTGTCTTTTTAGGCTATTGTTGTTGTGTATTTATATATATACACACGAGCATCTTTGTGTTTTACTTTTTGGTTAGAGAATAGTTTATGGCGGGGATGTATTTATTTACACTGTCCAGTTTTATTGGAATGACAGTAGGGTAAATGTGAGGTTTGGTGTACCCTAGAACCTGGTTTAAACCCCTAGCGGCCTTTTTTGCCACTGACAGTTCCAAGGCGGTAGCTCTATTGTCAACTCTCTTTGTGTTTGTGATGTCACATGCCTATATTCTTTGTTAACATTGCCATTCATGCTTGTCCTTTTGCGTGTTTTGGGGTTTACTGTGTTCCGTGAAACCTGCATTTCCTGTTCGACTTTTATACTTATTGTTATTATCGAAATAGCCGGTATAACATCCTGCTAATATCAGCGTTCCCATCGTTTAATGGAATTAAAGCGGGATACGTAAAGAATGTGCAGATTTGAAAAATGTGTAGATATAAATTATTTATTTAAGAATCACTTTTTGCAGGTTTGTTGCAATACACTTTTGATTTAGCATTACATATCAAAAATAAATATAACTTACATGTTACGTGTTTGTACCACAGGCAGAGTTTTGTTTTCGGGCATAAATAAATGTCAGATCTCGCGGTAAAAATTCCTGTATAATTATAATTATTATTATATTTTATTACTATACTGAACCAAACAGCTAACGCACCAGTAGACAATACCTTTAATGTATGAACTTCTTATATGCCTACTGGTACCGTTGGTGATTTGAATGATTTTTTTTAAAATTTACAGTCGTTTTTGACAAGCTATTTGTCTCGTTCAGGAGAAATTTGTTTTGATTTATTGAGACATTAAAGGTATTGTCTACTGGTGCGTTAACTGTTTGGTTCATTATATATTGTATTACTTTCACGTTTAACATTTGCTATTATAAATAAAATAACCTACACATACTTGTTTATCCCAGAAGCAGATATATCGGTTTTAAATACCACATAAAAACTTCTATTTTTACAGCCTATAAAATGAAGATATATGGTTATTTTAATTTAGAGCATGTTTTCATCATGTTATAAACTGTCTTGAATAATTAGTTATATAAGTATCATAATTGTATTCGGATGGTTTCAATTACTCAGATAAACAAACTCCTAATTAGTATATAATGGTTAGTGCAAATAGCAGGAGCTTGAGTCTTTCATGTTATTGTTTAATATCCTACATGTATACTTGATCACATTCATTTACTCTTAACAGTTTTACTCTTAATTTTTTGTTTGTTTTACTTCTGTTTAACGATTACTAATGGTATCACCTTTACCAAATGTTGTTTTATTAAATATAGCTAAAATGTTAAAAGGAACAGCGAAGTTTCAATTGAAAGTAGTTTGTGATATTTTTAATTTAATTTCAATTGAATGTCATGAATGTAGTTTGTGATATTTTTAATTTGATGTCTGCGATGTATGAAATAGGTAATACGTTACACTGTATGGATGTCGTCAAATTTAATTCTTCGTATGGTCTTTAGTATCATCAAGCCCACTCTTTGTGTTTCTTTTTGTTTTTTCGAAGTAGAATACCGCTTAAGCTGGACACCGGCGCTAGGGGGCGTTAGAGGTGTTGCAAAATATATTACCTCTCATGATCAGACTCAATAAAACCGAGCTGCTTCCTACTTTTCTCTTTTGTTTGTGTTTGTTGCTTCCAGTGGATCCCCTTTTCGGTATTTATTAATATTGCTTAGGTTTAGGTGTAGCTTTGAGCAACATATAATTAAAAAGGGATGTTTAATTATTCGCCGTAAGAGAACCAGCATAATATAGTTGTGGTTATGTTTCTTTATGTGCACTATCAGGAGAAGAAAATATTGAGCAAATGACCTGAGCTATTTAGACCTGAAATGACCTGATATAATTAGAATCTAAACGCTGATTGTACGTGGAATATTATGAATTGAATGATGAAATTTTTAGGTAAAATCTCGCTCTTCCTGTGTGTTCGCGCGCGAGAGCGCCTGAGTGCGTGCGTGCGTGCGTGATTGTGTGTGTGAATATGATTTCATAATAAGCCGTCTTAGTTTTGTCAAATTTCTCGGTCACGGTGCCTGCATTATTATAAATGTATTGCAAATGGAAACTAGTAGCATAGATCCAGATATTTAGAACTTACCTTGAAAATCGGCAGAAGTGTAAACAGTGTTTCCTAAGTGACCTGTATATAATCTCTGTGTGTTATAACTATGTATTGCAAACAACTTATATTTGATTAACCGTAACGGACAAAAGTTGTTTATACATCCCAATAGATGTCAGTTAATTTTCCATTTTAATTTAAATGTTAAATGTTATGACTCGAGTACTGAACCTACCACTAAGTTTACATGCTGTTAATCTTCAAAAACAAATGAATTTGATACATAGTTCAACTGTCAGCTGAAAAAGACGTTGTTTCCGGCTAATTTGATGCATCAACCATGTCAACGTGTGCTTTTCATAAGATATCTTTATTATGTTTTGTCCATGAAGAATAAGACCCATAAGTTGTATGCAGTGCCTTAACGGTCGTTCGTCCAACTTTTCTTGGGAGTCTACATGTCAGACTTACAATTGATGCATTATGGGTATTTTTTTATTTATTTTTTCGAATATGCCTTTATGTTTTTTAGCCCAGGCCTTGAATTCACTAACTATTCTTGAGAATATTCTTAGACTTAAGCCCAAGTATGCAACTTTTAATCACAAATATCTCTATAAGTTTGAATTATAAACTTTCATAAAAAGCTGCTATGTATAAATATGATAAATACTAATAAATAGCAACTTCATACGAATGTTTATCTCTAAAGGTCATGGGAATATTTGTGAACGAAATTTGAGTAATTTAGCTCAAGTCTAAGAATAGTTTGAAGAATGGTTGGTGAATTCCAGGCAGGTTTGAAAACATTGTACTGGATACAATGGATAGTTATAAATACAATAGGGTCTTTATAAACATTTTGTTGGATACTTCTTTTAACATTATTAAGGAAATGCAGGAAGTTATACAGTGGTCCAGTGAGGCTTGCTTCATATGCAGAGCAATGTAAAAACAACTGTGTTGTTAGACGTTAAGGGAAAAAAATAACGAAACAGGCTTACATTTCAACAAGGTTTTATGCGCTATCCAGGGATATACACCAGTGATAATGTATGCATTTTAAGCCCAATTTCATTCAAATTAAAGATATCACGGTATTAACACCATATTTTGACTGATATGACAATTTGTCACAAATTGGAACATGTTTCAATTTCTCTATATTTGTGTAGGATGAACCTTCTATATTTGTGTAGGATGAACCTTCTGTGCCTTTACTTTAATCAGAAGGTGTTCAGTAAACAAGACAGCAGCAAGCCTCTTGTTTAACTTGTTTGAGCAACAACATTAACTAAAAAGGTTATAACCTTGCGGGGATATCTTTATATATACTGTCCCGTTTATTGGGATGACAATAGGGTACGAGTAAGGTTCGGTGCTTTTTATAATCTGGTTTGAGCCCCTAGCGGCCAATTTTGCCACTGACCGTTCCAAGGCGGTAGCCCTATTGTCAACCCTTTTTGTGTTTGTGATGTCTTATCATGCATTTTATTCATCTTTAAAGTAGTTCTTTGTTTCTATGTATGTTTATGGTTCACTGTCGTCCTGGAGTGCTACTTTTCCTTTTCGATTTGTATATCAACTCTTATTCAAAAAACATTCGCTAGAGAAAATACTACATATTTGGCATGTAATAATATAAAAGCGTTTTTTACTAACGGCAGTTTAGACAATTATACTATGTGGACTTGCTATGAAGTTTGTGAAGCACTCATCTTCCTATTAGATAACATTTTCGTCAGGTATGGAACCACCGTTTATAGACAAATTGTTGGTATACCTATGGGTACGAACTATGCACCACTTGTCGCAGATTTGTTCTTATTTTGCAATGAAAGGGTTATCATGTTTAGTCTTTCACCAGATACCCAGGCAGATGTTATTGAAGCCTTTAATGACACCTCTCGGTATCTGGATGACATATTGAACAATGACAACCCTTTCTTTCCATCTATGGTTAATTATATTTATCCTTAAGAACTTCAGCTTAACAAAGCTAATATATCTGATGATAACGCTTCTTTTCTTGATTTAGATCTCTCGATTGAAAATGGTAAAATAATTAGCAAAATCTATGACAAGAGAGATGGTTTTAATTTTGAAATTGTTAATTATCCCCACTTGGATGGGGATGTTCCCCGAGCAACTTCTTATGGGGTGTATGTGTCTCAACTTATTCGTTTTTCTAGAGCATGTACTCGAGTTGAGGACTTTAATATTCGTAATATGTGTATAACTAAAAAGTTACTCAATCAGGGTTACCGTTACCATAAACTTCGTCAAACCTTTGCAAAATTGTATTATCGTAAACTCTTCTGCGACAAGAACTATCACAACCTGACTTCTATGGTGATGTGATTTATAAACTTCGTAAGATTCTAGGTCATGATCACTTTCATACTATCTTTGTTAAACTTGTTAAAAAGTTTATCAAAAGAGGTTATGACCCTATCATTTTACCACTATGCTTTCCTCTTTAATTGTACGATGACCGGACAGGCTGTGGACCCTATGATGACGCCTACCTAAAGCCCATTGGGATGGTGGCGTTTGATGTTTGTCCATGATCTTTCTTGTCGTGCCCTTAATGGTTTATTCTCTTACTGCTCTGGCTTCTGCAAAGTCATTGAGTACCTTCATTGTGGCTTTCTAGGCTATTGTTTTTTTGTATTATATTTACACGAGCATATTTGTGTTTTACCTATATTGCCTATTGATGCTGCCTTGTTGGTTAGAGATTAGATCATAGCGGGGATTTCTTTATTTACACTGTCCTGTTTTAATGGGATGACAGTAGGGTAAGTGTGAGGTTTGGTGCACCCTAGAACCTGTTTAAACCCCCAGTGGCCTACTTTGCCACTGACCGTTACAAGGCTGTAGCCCTATTGTCAACCCTTTTGTGTTTGTGATGTCGTTTGCATTTATTATTGCTTTTGCCTTCTTGTTTGTCTGTTTGCGTGTTTTTTTCTGTGTTTTGTGGTTGACTGTCCTCCTTGAATGCTACTTTCCCTGTCCAATCTTTTTATATTTCTTTTCACCAGAAGCAAGTAGTTCCGTCATAAGGACACCGATGCTGGTACGAATGCTATTGTTGTTGTATGCCTCATCGTCACATTATTATATTATTTAGAAAGATACTCGGTGAGATACGATTGATACAGACGAATCCGGCATCACATTCTCTGGCTACCTTTAATATAACTCTGTTTCTTTTAAATGCCTGTAGAATATAATCTAGAACAAGTGTTCAGGTTAGCAGTCCCATCTGACGCACGATTATAAATTAGGCGGTAGTGAAAATTATGCATCATTTCAAGAAGATTTAAAACGCATCAATAATAACAAGCCCACTTTTATTGCAATACCTACATCAGCATGTTATAAACGAATGTGAGTAATTATATAATTAAAATGAAAAAGAAAGACATGCTGATTTATTGTAGCGTTATTCTTTAGTGCCTGAAGTCTAGTCCAAGAAGTTAACATATATCGATAGACTCCACTAAGATACCCCGAGTAAAGAGACATCAAAAACTAGATTAAACAAGTATGTTTTTCGTTTTTGGTGCAGTCAACGAGTACCTTTTTAGTACAGGTAAACAAACAAAAAAGTTTCATTAATTCTCTGTGGTAACTATTTTAAATCATATTAGCATGTATTTACTTAATACGGTTTGTGTGTGGTCTTCTCTGAATCTGTTTGTATGGTTATTTGTTACCCGTCTTTTTTAAGGCAATACACATATAATTACATCATGCCTTATAAAACTATTGAATTGAATATAATTGATTAATCGGCAGTAATTAGTCAAAGTATCACAAGCGAAGCCCCTGTCTGTACACCCAGGGATATCTTCAAACTTCACCTTTAAAATAAATCCATCATAGTCACTGGGGTATATCTGTTTCTACTTGAACCTTTATTTGTGTAGCTAATCTCTCATTTCTGTCTTTGAACATGCAATAGCTTGATCATTCAACATTTGTTGTAAGTAACTGATCAAACATATATGCATCTGGCAATGCCTTGCATATCCCTTGGAACTCAATAGTTTCTCGATGCCATGAATCACTGCATGTTCACTGTTAACGTCTCTAACATCGTCTTGAAGGAAATACTTTCCTTGCGCAATAGTCCTATTGTCTATTATCTTATTTAAAACGGGTTTATCAATGTCCGGGTTTATCAATCTTAAAAATGTTGCTTGTAATAGAACGGTTAAATTTATAAGGATTCAATTTGCTTTAATGGTGTTATGCATTTATAAACTTTACTGAATCAAATAGAATAAAATCCAGTTAAATGTGTTTATTTTTAATTTGTACATGTGTCAAGTATGCCATTCCCGAACAATTTAACATGAAAAAGTATGAAAAAAGAAATTTGTAAAACGTCGAACACAATAAATGCAAAGAAATATTGCAGTCTCTGTTTGACTGCGACTGTTCAAGAACGGTAGTGAAAAGTGCATGCTACCGTTTACGCCCTCTAGCCCCAGGCTGAGCAGAAAACAATATTTAAAATGCTAATAGTACAGAAATCTGAGCCATTCTTTGGCATTATGCATAAACTGTATCACAAATTAAATTAATCTAATCCTATACTCTATATCGAAACATCACATGATGTTGCTATAGTTGGAGATAGCATTAATAGCTTTATCTGACTGAAAATATGTGTGAGTCTGCTTTACGAAAATTATTGTTAAAGAGACGAGCATCACATTATAAATATGTGTTGAGATGTGCATATATAATGCAGAATGTATTTATATAATAACAACCTGTTGAACATATTGTTAATGGGATGTACGTATGCAAATATTTGAAATATTTGAAGCGGCGTACAAAAACAAAATGGCTATATTCCCATCAATTATTAAATCTTAATTTAATTTGTTTTAAAATACTATCACTTATTATAAGTTTATCTCAACCAGTGTCGAACTCACATAAAACACACTTGATTACATTTAGGTACATATTTTACTATTGTGTCCCGGGCAGAGTGTTGATGTTTCACTGCATATTGCGCATACAGCCTACGGTTTATTTAATGAGTTTTGTTCCTTATAATTATTTGTTTTATTACTTGCAAATTGAACATTTGCCTTAAGAATAAACAGTAATTGGTTTATTTACGAATTACTATAAAACCAGTCAATCAGTTATTATGACTCTAATAACATTTGTTTTTTGCTTTACAATGAAATGGTGTTTCTCAGCAGTGAAATAAAAGTGGCAATACCTGGTCCCGCCTTAATTCCATTAATCGTTGGGGAAGCCTATGTAAAACGAATATTTCGACAAACTTTTTAAGCCGAAATCAAGGTTTCATTTCGTATCCCCAGCCAACTCTGTTTTCTCTTCTTGGAGAAGGGGTTGGATTGGGTATGAAAGTTAATACTCGGACCACGTAATGATTTTTAATACGTGTGAAATACAGAGTTTAACATTTTCAATTCTGGAACTACAGTTTTCAATGTCGTAAATAACTGTTTTAACGGATCCAACTGGACCAGGAAGGAAGAGGACGCCTTCGTACTGTAACAATTTTATTTTTTCAATAAAATATGTAAAATAAAACTTTACTTTGGCTTACGGGGGCCTAACTTGCACAGTCCTATCTGCGATTCAGTGACCTTGGCTGATACATGTGTTGTTAGGCCGCCCCGAGAGTGAGGTGGTACCAGTAATGTCCTAGAACGCGTTTGCAGGAATGCCTATTGAGCGGTACCCGTCTGCAAGTAGGCCCAGGATGAGCGGTAACTGGAAATCGTTAGAACACAGTTTCAGCGTTTGCCCATTGAGCAGTACCCGGATGCAGGTAGTCCCAGCATGAGCGGTACCCGGCAGGTCCTGGCTAGAGGCAGCAGGTAGGCCCCGCAGGAGGCGGTACCCGGTCGGCCCTAGAACCAGACTGCAATGATGTGTGTCAGACAAGATCCACTGTATTACTTTAACCAAAAGCTGCAGGAAAGAATCAATTGGGGACAACCTGGGCTATTTAACAGACGAGGTTGAAAATTTATACCAGACGCTTAGTGGCTGTATTGGTTCCTTCTACAGTTTTTTGGCGGTGCATATATAACCGGAGTTCTGTATTGGCCGTTATACAACATAAAAAAGGCACAGTAGCTGGACAATGCATGATAAGCCCCGGATTGCAGCCCCTAGAGGTGAAGGGGTGGATGGCGGATAGCTCCGATAGACCAAAGTGTTTCCCGAAAATTCCAATGGAAGCCGAGACTGTCACTGATTGCATTGATTTTCCCTGGAATATGCTTTGCATGGACTATGAAATTGGCCCCGGCTGCACATAATGTAAGTCGACGCATAAGCGTCATAATTAGTGGGGATTTACTGCGCCCTTTTGAAATGATAGCTACAGTCGCTGCATTGTCGCAATGGAATACGATACGTTTTCGCGTCCACAGTTTATGCCAGGCTACAACGCTGGTAACAATGGGGACTAATTCCATGAAAGTGATGGACATGTCTGGATCGCCCAGCTTTTGTAAGTCTGTTGGCCATGGTTCTGCGAACCACCTGCCTTGGAAGTACCCCCGTAACTATGGGACCCACTTGCATCTGTATAAAGTTCAAAATCTGCAGAGTCTATGACCTTGTCATCATAGAAAAACGACTTTCCATTCCACGATCCCAGAAATTTCAGCCACATATCCATGTCCTTAATACACGCTCAGTTAATGTGTATGTGATGGTGAAGTTCTTTGACAGATGCCGCTAATTTCAACAAGTATGAAACAAAACTACGCCAGGGTAGTACAACGCGCGATTTAAATTTAAATGACCAAGTAAACTCAACAATTCACGCTTCGTAACTGATGTCTTTCTCGAAATAGTTGACATGACTTGTTTAATGCGATCAACTTTGTCGGAAGGAAGGAGGCTTCCATGTTGACAGAATCTAGCGTAATCCCAAGAAATATCATTGTAGTATCTGGCCCCAATGTCTTTACGGGATGTAATGGAATGTTCAGGATTCCGAATACATGTGTGAGAAGAGCCATTGCTCTGTGACCATCGGAAGACGGCGATACAATGGACAGGAAGTCATCAAGCAGAAACAGTAATTTTGGTATTTGAAAGATTGTAGTATCTATCCAGTGTATGGCTTCTGACAGTAAAGTGAAAATCTTTGGTGAACTTCTAGATCCAAAACACAGTCTAGTGAAGAAATAAAAACTTCCATTCCGAATACCCCATGGTATCTCCACAAATCTGGGCGAATCGGTATAAGCTTAAATGCATCAACTATGTCCGTTTTACAAAGCATGGCGCCATGACCATTACTTTTAATTGCAGAGACTGCATCATCAACCCGAACATAAGACAATTCTGTACAAGTCAAAAGGAGGCGTTTGAAATGGTCCAATAACATAGCCTTTTGATACCTTTTCTTCCAACAACTCTGTTACCGTGTGGGCTTGTCGCCTAGCTGATAGTAAATTGGGAGATTGAAAAACTTTTGTTGGTAAATGTTTGATACCGGTATCAAAGCCTTCCCGTAAGCCACTGATGAGTTTATTCACGAACGGTGTATCAGGGTGATGTAAAAGTTCCTTTTCTAACCTATCAATATTTATGGGTGTTGTCGCTTTGAGTATAGGTCATGGTTTACTGGACCCTGGCAGTTTAGGAGTAGATTTCCCACCTGTAATGCACGTATACGCTGGATGCTGCCCTTTGCAGAACATGCAGATGTGCACAATATTGTTAGTATGGATCCGAGTGCATCCTTCTGCATTGAAATTATTACAGATTTCTTTCCCATTGTGTAATACTTTGGGCCTTCCAAATCTGTCGTGGTGAGCCCGTTGCACGGTGGCAGAAGCGCTTTGATACCTCATGTTGGAGGCTCGGTCTGGCTGCATTGCCAAGCTTCGCCCCCTGCCGAAAGACGAGTGATCGGGGTACGTCCTAGCTTGACTGGGGCAGAAACATGTGGTGTGGCTGGATCTATTACAGGAGTCACATGTGACGGACTTTAAACCCACAAATACTCGTAAAATAAATTTCGTGTCGCAAGCGGACCAGTCTACCGGTATGCCTTGCAGTTCATACTGCTCAGCCTTCTGAGAAAACGCCTGGTGGTACTGGTAGAAGTAAGTACCACCATAATCGTAGTACATCTCGTCTATTTTTTCACAATAGGAGTCCAACTCCTTCCTTCGATAAGGTTCCACTTCACAGAGGACGTTTCTGTATTTCGTTAAGGCCGACCTGAACTCGTGAATGGAGAGATGTCTTTGGAGTCTGGCATCTCCTGCTTTTATGACGATCTGCTGGCCATCTTGGTCGATGATTTTTGTCTCGCTGATGGTGTCTGTACCAGGTATAAGTAGCAAGGCCAAATTGACGTGTTTATGTTTGTGAATTGCCGATCGCACATTAGGTGGTATGATGTTGACCGGCGGCAAGTCATCGATCTGGCGGTGGAGACGAGGCGTGTCTGGGAATAGGATGGGGTCCTGTATCTCATTTGGAGGCGAGGTGATAATTTTTCTGGAAATTACTGCCAGTGAAGAATGGATATCGCGCATTTCCCTGCGCATTCTATCTATAATCAGGCCGGACCCGTTGTTTACCTCCGTGTTCTGGATATTGACACCGACGTCATCAGAATCGGAAGCACGTGACCCGCCCGCACCAGCGTTACTATTTATAGAATTTGACAAATCAGCCTCACTGTCATGACATTGTTCAGATTCGATCATCCGTGGTAACTGGACATACACTTTTAATAAAGTTTTATGCGGTGTTGACGGAGGTAAAACCATACCTTTTCTTTTTAGTTCTTTCAGAAGTTTTGTGATTGACCAATTTTCCGGCCGGCTATCATCCAAATTCGCCGATTTGGGAGGCGGCGATCGGCTTCTAAAACGCAATACGCAAAACCGACATAATCCGTGGGAACTGGATCATAGTCATTATCGATATTGTTTGGCAGCGCGTACTAGGCTTATTTGCATAGTTATATAATTGGATGCATATTGAACATATAGAATGTTGTCATTCCACTCCCATATCATAAGTTATGTGATAAAACCATTTTCTCGTGCAATTTTATGTTTTAATAGTAATTTGCAGTTATCTATATAAATTATCTAGAATACTTGATAGGTCAGTTCAAATCTAGAATATACCAAAACATCATCATTCATTTCAAAATGAAACAATGAAATTCAAAATACAGGTAAATGTATGTATTAATTATAGAATGTCCAACACCAAGTTGGATATTCTATAACTGTTTTATCGCTAGCCACGCCCCTTGTATGATATCTAGTATAACTGCACACTTTTTGAAAAGTGTTCCGTATACGAAATATCAATACACTTTCGTGTTCCTGTATTGAATATATCATATGACGTTGGACAATAGAAAGTACTCTCAGGCATGCGATAATGTTATTTAACCGTAACTTGACCACTAATAACTGAAATCTTAGAGTAAAAAATTGTAAAACTGAAACTGATCGGTGCTTACATCAGCAGCATGTCTGACAAAACCAATGAAAGTCTCCAAAAATAGCTTAGCTAATTCCTGATGTTAATGACAACGCCACGAATCCTCAATGTTAATATAACAATCCTGTAATAACCCAGATTGTTGATGGTCGGATATATCATGCAACATGATTAATTTTTGGAAACTTGTTTTTTCTATTCCTAACAGTGTTATTGTTGAGTTATATAGAGAATATTATGTCAGTGCCTTTTACTATCAAGTTTATTAGGCGAGGCTTAGAAAACGAATAATGACGAGGCTCTGCCCAGCCATGCTTCGTTTTCGTGCCGAGCCTAATAAACTTGATAGTAAAAGAAACTGACATAATATTCTATGTATTATGTAGATTATCCACATTTTCTGTAAGAATTACTATTATTATCTATTTCACAGAATGTTACGCTTATCGAGGACGACGCCATGTTGCTTTTTTTTGTTTGTTTTATGACGTCAGATAACGTTACGTACAATAAACGCCAAGGGATTCCGCGTTGATTTGCTTTATTGGTCAGTGCCTTTATTAGGCTGATAAGTGAATATATGCATGATAAACATATATACAAGCATCTAGTGAATATAGCTTCGTATTATTACTTTTTTCTAAATGTACAATCCGGAAATATTATATAACACCATGTAATATATGAAAGTCTATTTATCATTAGAATTCTAGCATGTAGCTAGTATGGTTACAACTAATGATAGGATTTGTGAAATAAAAGCCCTTTATCTCCAAACATGTCATTGTTTAGCTGTTTCTGCCTTAATGACTATAATAATATTCAATGTAAGATTTAAAAGCACTACTGACTCTTAAATGGCTGACTGATCTGTCATCAGATTTTTGTATGTTCAGTATTTTATACTGGGCTTTTGTTTCAATTCCAATCATCCATGATAATTTATAATCAATTTGTAATTTTGTATATTGACACATGGCAGCCTCTTGTAGGATTTGGTTACACACATTTTATATTAACATACATTTGCATATTTCAAAGCAAATTAATATTGGATGACAACTGAAGGCCCTATCATCTTAACGAGGCAAAATATAACATTTTTTTAACATAAATCAAGAGCCAAAACTCCGCTGTTACTGGTTTGATCTGGTTAATTTTTGAACTTGTCCGAGCTGTTATTAATATTAATAATCTCATAAAGTAAGATTGGTAAAGATCGGATGAAAATAGAGCCCCTATCTTCTTTTGACTGTTACTTGTGATACGCAGGCTTCATAACCGCTATATTTGTTTATTTCGCTCTTCGGGGCATAGTATTTTGTTAGATACTGGGACCATGCGCCGCTGGACATGGGGGACGAAAATATCTCTTTGTCCACCGCCATATGCATGCCATCTCCGGGATGGATAAAATTGTGTACTTTTGATTTTATGAATATTGAACTCTGCTCAATCCGGGGCTAGAGGGCGTGAGCGGTAGCTAACATATTTCACTACCGTTCATGAACAGTCAATCAAACCGAAACTGCAATATTTCGTATGTGTCGTGTTCGGACGTTTCCAAAGGTCCACTCTCACATTCTTAGGCAAAATATACAGCACTAAATCCAGGGCCATAACAACTACGATGTTGCTAGTCCAATCTGGAAAACTTTTCCGAGCTTTCATTGATATTAACAATCAGGTAAACTTTAGTAAAGATCAGATTAAAAACGAAGGCCCTATCATCTTAACGAAGCAAAATTTTGCGTTTTTAACTAAATCAAGGGCCATAACTCTGCTGTTAGTGGTCTGAACTGATTGATATTCACAATCAAAATGAAGGTCATATCGTCTTAACGAAACAAAACTTAACGCGGACGGAGGACGGACGGACGACGGACAACTCGCTATCACATAATCGTTGCTAGCTCTTGGTCAGTAGAGCTAAAAACAATTAGAAATATGATTTTCAACTACAACAAAATAGTGTCTGACCTTGATATAGTAAAACACTCCTAAGGAATGAGAGTGTAGAACATCTAAATGTTGCTATGCTCCGACCGGTCATGTAAATGCTGGTAATTTTGATATTATAGATAAACGTATTCGGCATTTCTTTCCTAAAGGTCCGAAGTATATATTGCCTTCTGTGATTGATTTAAATGCATACCGTGGTTCAGATCGCCCAATCCATTGTGGATTTTAGTATTAAATTGTGTCGTAGAGAACATGCTGACCCTATCTCCCTTTCTACTTGGGAAAAGACTATTAACATCATAGATACCCGTATTAACTTCTATACGGCTAATGCTGCCTACTTCCCCTTAGACCTAGGTTTTTATTTCGTAATTTAAAATCGGTAATCCAGGAATTTCATAATAAAGAATATAATAATGGACCTTGGGTTTGTTTAAGTTCCTGCTGATAAAGCAGCTAATAATATAATTATTGTTTGACGCCTCCATTACGTCAATGTTTTATCTCAGGAACTCGGGAGTATTAATTCGTATACTCCAGTGCAATCTACTGAAGATAATGTTGTGGACTTGCCATGAAATTTGTGAATCACTTATTTTTCTATTAGATACTATTATAGTCAGGTAATATCACCGTTTATAGACAAATTGTTGGTATCCCTATGGGTACGAATTGTGCATCCATTGTCGCAGATTTGTTTTATATTGCTATGAAAGAGATTTCATGTTGAGTCTCCAGATACACAGGCAGATGTTATTGACACCTCTCGATATCTGGATGACATATTGAACATTGACAACCATTTCTTTTCTATTATGGTTAATAATATATATCCTAAAGAACTTCAACTTCGCAAAGCTAATATTTCTGATATTAAAGTTTCTTTACTCGATTTACATCTTTCTTTTGAAAATGGTGAAATAATTAGAAAATCTATGACAAGAGAGATGATTTTAATTTTGATATTGTTAATTATCCCCATTTAGATGGGGATGTTCCCCGAGCAACTTCTTTTGGGGTCTATGTGTCGCAACTTATTCGTTTTTCTAGAGCTTGTACTCTAGTTGTGGACTTTAATATTCGTAATCTTTGTATAACTACTCCATCAGGGCTACCGTTACCATAAACTTCGTAAAACCTTTGCAAAATTTGATTATCGTAACCCTGATCTTCTTTCCAAATATAAGAACATATAATTCAACTATTAGCTGAAAAAGATGTTGTTTCCGACACCATCTGCTTTTCGTAAGATATGTTTATTATGTTTATCCATGAAGAATAAGACCCATACGTTGTATGCAGTGCCTTAAAGGTGGTTCGTCAGACTTTTCGTGGGTCTAAATGTCAGACTTACAACTGATGCATTATTATTTAGTTATTTTGAATATGCCTTAATATTTTTGAGCCCAGATCTGAAAATATTATACTGGACAGTTATACATTTGAAAATGAAAGTAAAATGAACAAATACAACAGGGTCTTTATAAACTATGGATATTTTTTGCTGGGTACTTCTAGCAAGAGACATTAAGTTTCACAAAGAAAACATTATCAAGAAAATGCAGGAAATTGTACAGTGGTCCAAGGAGGCTTTCTACATATGCAGAGCTATGTAAAACCAACTGTATTGTGAGACGTGAAGGGCCAAACTATAACGAAACACAATTCAACAAGGTATTATGCGCTATCAAAGGATATATACCAGTGATAATTTATCAATTTTAAGCCCAATTTAATTCAAATTAAAGATGTCACGGTATTAACACCATATTTTTTTACTGATATAACATTTTGTCATGAATTGGTTCTAGATTTCCTGACCGCTTTACAAATTTAATCAGGAAGTTCGTCAGAAAACGTTATAACCCTTTGGTTTTACAGCGCACAGTATGTTTAGTGATTGACCCCTCTACAGTCAGTCAGTCATTACGCTTCACTTTTCACTTGTGCGATGACTGGACTACCTCTTGGGACTCTATGATTATACCTACTGAAACCCCAACTAAGAGAGGTGGGTGCATGAGCTTTCGTCCCTCGGGTTTTCTGGTCGTACCCTAGATTGGTTTTCTCTTTAGCTGCAACTACTATGGTTGTTCAGTACGATTCTGGATACATCCTGAGATGTTTATTATTTTGTATGTGTATCTTTAGTTAGTTTCTCTGGATGTGGACTCTATTGTTAGAGAATTCCTTTTGATGGGATGTAGTTTTGTTTACACTGTCTTGTCTATTTGGGCGCTAAAGACAGGATAATAGCGAGGATTGTGCGAATATAAAATCGATTCGAGCTAACCAGTAGGCCTTATTGCCTACTGACCGTTCCAAGTCGGTAACCCTGTCTTAACCACCCTTTCTGTTGTTTTTTGTCTCTTTCATTGTAGTTTCAAGTCCTTGTTTGCAGTACAGTGCGGACCTACGATGCCATTGCGTTCGGACGCTGTGGTTTCTACAGGACCCTATATATCTTTTTGTGTAAGATGAACCTTCTGTACCCTTACTTTAATCAGAAGGCTGTTCGGTAAACACAACAGCAGCAATCATCTTTGTGTTACTTGTTTGAGCAACAACATTAACGCAAAACTTTATAACCTGGCGGGGATATCTTTATTTATACTGTCCCGTTTATTGGGATGACAATAGGGTACGCGTAAGGTTTGGTGCCCCCTTTAACATGGTTTGAGACCCCAGCGGCCATTTTTGCCACTGACCGTTCAAAGGCGGTAGCCCTATTGTCAACCCTTTTGTGTTTGTAATGTCGTAGCTTGCCTTTTATTCATCTTTAACGTTATTGTTTGTTTCTGTGTGTTTATGGTTCACTGTCGTCTTTGAGTGCTACTTTTTCTTTTCGATTTGTATATCAACTTTCACCACAAGCAAGTAGTTCCGTCATAATGACACCGATGCTGGTACGAAGGCTATTGTTGTTAAATGCCTCATGTTCACATTATTTATATTATTTATAAAGAGACTCGGTGTGATACGATTGATACAGATGAATCCGGCATCACATTCTCTGGATAACTATGTTTCTTTTAAATGCATGTAGAATATATTCTAGGTTAGCGGTCCTATCTGACGGACGATTGCAGTGGGGATAAGTAACTTGCTTCAGGTTACGAGCGAAACATTTTGCGACTGCTGAGATTCGGGCACGAATGTTTCATGTTGATTAAACAAGTATACTCTTAGATTAGTAATGACTTTATATATTCTACAAAATAGCATTACTTGAAATGTGTATTAAGAAATATAACGTCGATGAACTTTCTGATATTTCTGATCGAAGGACTGAACTTATTTAGTAAAGATGAAGACTGTTTAAATGCTGTACATAACTTTGATAATGTTTTCTTTCAGAACATGAAAGGTTCGGCGAAATATATCTAGTTTGTTTGTGTACGAATGTGTCAGGGCCGGAGAGTTTGAATGATAGTAGTAGACGTGCGCATGGTGGTGTGTGTTTATTTTTATATTAAATTATAAACAATGACACTTATTGTTAATTGCATGTTTAAGTCCACGAAGTTAACACATATCGATAATTACCACTAAGATACCCCGAGTAAAGAGACATAAATATAGATCAAACAGGAATGTTTTTCGTTTTTGGTGCAGTCAACGAGTTCATTTTTAGTACAGGTAAACAAACAAAAAGTAAAGTTTCATGAATTCTCTGTGGTAACTATTTTAAAACATATGATCATGTATTTACTTAATACAGTTTGTGTGTAGTCTTCTATAAATGTGTTTGTATGGTTATTTTTTATCCGTCTTTTGTCAGGCAATATACATGTAATTACATGCCTTATAAAACTATTGAATTCAATATAATTGATTAATCAGCAGTAATTAGTCAACGTATTACAAGCGAAGCCTAAAGGATATCTTCACTTTTAAAAATGAATCCATTAGTCATGATGCCATGAATAAACGCATGCTCACTGATAACGTCTCTAACCTCTTGAAGGAACAACTTTCCTTGCGCAATAGTCCTATTGTCTATTCTCTTATTTAAAACGGGTTTATCAATCTTAAAAATGTTGTTTGTAAAAGGACGGTTGTATATATAAGGATTCAATTTGCTTTAATGGTGTTTATACATTATAAACTTTGCTGAATCAAATAGAATTAAAATTAGGTAAATGTGTTTATTTTTAATTTGTACATGTGTCGAGTATGCCATTCCCGCATAATTTAACATGAAAATAAGTATGAAAGAATATATTTGGAAATCGTCGAACGCGATAAATTCAAAGAAATATTGCAGTCTCTGTTTGATTGAGACTGTTCAAGAACGGTATTGAGAAGTGCTTGCTACCGTTCATGCCCTCTAGGCCCGGGTTGAGCAGAACTCAATATTTAAAATGCTAATAGTACAGACATGTTAGCCATTCTTTGAAGGCATTATGCATAAACTCTATCACAAATTAAATTAATCTAATCCTATACTGTATATCGAAACCTTCCATGATGTGGATATTGTCGGAGATTGTATTAACAGCTTTATCTGACTGAAAATATGGGTGAGTCTGCTATGCGAATATTCTTATTAATGAGACGAGCAATACATTATAAATATGTGTTGAGATGTGCATATATAATGCAGAATGTATCCTTATAATAACTACATTCTGAACATATAGTTAATGGGATGTACGTATGCAAATATTTGAAATATTTGGAACAGCGGCTTACAAAAGAAATGTCTTTATTCCCATCAATTATTAAATCTCAATTTAATTTGTTTTTAAATACTCATTTTTTTATCACTTATTATAAGTTTATCTCAACGCAGTATCGAACTCACATAAAACACACTTGAGTACATGTAGGTGCATATTTTACTAGTGTGTCCCGTGTTTCACTGTATATTGCGCATACAGCCTACGGTTTATTTAATAAGTTTTGTTCCTTATAATTATTTGTTTTATTACTTGCAATTTGAACATTTTCCTTTGGTAATAACGAAGGGAACAAGCAGTAATTGGTTTATTTACGAATTACTATAAAACCAGTCAGATCAGTTATTATGATACTAATAACATTTGTTTTATGCTTTACATAGAAATGGTGTTTCTCAGCAGTGAAATAAAAGTGTCATTACGTGGTCCCACCTTAATTCCATTAATCAATGGGAAAGCTTATATAAGCTGGATTGTATAACGAATATTTCGACAATAAAGCAAGGAGATGAATTTACATAAGTTTTCATCGAAAGCTTGTTTTCAAATCCTGTTCATGTACCATTGAAACATTGTTCATTACATTTCTTGAATAAATACTGTTTAAACCAAAGCATGTTTAAAAAAATATTTTCTACTGAAAAATGCGATAACCATTTTAAAATGACCTATAAATTCTTTGAAAAATGATATATAGGGTCCTATAGAATCCACAGCGTCCGAACGTAGCTGGCATCGTAGGTCCGCACTGTACTGTAAACAAGGACTTGAAACTACAATGAAAGAGACAAAAATCAACAGAAAGGGTGGTGAAGACAGGGTTACCGACTTGGTACGGTCAGTAGGCAATAAGGCCTACTGGTTAGCTTGAAGCGATTTTATATGCGCACAATCCTCCTTTTATCCTTTCTTTCCTTTCTTCAGCGCCCAAATAGACAAGACAGTGTAAACAAAACTACATCCCATCCAAAGGAAATCTCTAACAATAAAGTCCACATCCAGAGAAACTAACTAAAGATATACATACAAAATAATAAACATCTCAGGATGTATCCAGAATCGTACTTTTTTTACAATATGCAAACTTTTTGAGCCGAAATTAAGGTTTTATTTCATACACCGTCCAACTGTTTCTCGGAAAAGGGGTTGTGTTGGGTATGAAAGTTAATCCTCGGACCACGTAATGATTTAATACGCGTAAAATACAGAATTTAACTTTTTCAATTCCGGAAATACAGTTTTCAATGTCGAAAGGAACTATTTTTAGAAAATTACAATTGAATTCAATGTCATTTGATCTAACTAAGAAATGAGCTGTAGTTTTTGAAAACTGATCTTGTATTTTAAAAGTTGGAGTGAAAGTTAAATCATTTGATTGGAAATAATATTAGTAAGAAAATGGGTCGTCAATTATTAAAATCGGTTATGTAATTTTGAAGTATGGTGTATTAAAAATAGAAATTTTACAAAACTGAGCCGATGATATAGCCAACACATTCTGCATACACTTTGTTGTTTTGACATTCAGATTTTATTTCATCGCGAAGTTCATCTCGGGTGGGCCTCAACATCTGATACAAACTTGAATATATAGAGGAACTTACATTCGCTCTCATTCAGTACTGAATATATTAAACGAGTTGGCAAACTGATAGAATGCGAGGCTCCTGTCGAGCACTATATCATTTTTGCTAACGAGTTTAAATAAATTCGATATTGATAATCATAATTCTAAAGACAGTATAGTAGCATACATTTTTGACTCAGTTCAAAAGAATAAAAGTATATTTTAATGATATTATAACTCTTCCTGTGGTATTCGATTTAGTATAACCCGTAGGCCTCTTTTGAGGATGATATTTTTGAAACGAATGCGTGAGTAATTTATTATCTTTTTGCTGTTTACATCAGGGGAAAAGAGCACAAACCAACTGTCTTATTCGCTAAAATAAGAAGTTAATTTGTCATGAAATTATTTTGATTTCTTACTATTTAGACTAGGCAGCATTAATAAGTAGTTTCTATGGTTTTAGTTTTCATATCCATATATACATGATGATCTTCGTGTTGTACTTATATTGCCTTTTAATGCTATCTAGTTTGTTAGAGGTTTATCTTAATTGGGATGTATTGTTTTATACTGAACCGTTTTATTGGAATGACAATAGGGTAAGGGTGAGGTGGTTTGTTGCACCCTAGACTCCGGTTTAAATCCAAAGCGGCATTATTTGACCTTGACCTTCCAAAGCGATACCCGTATAGAGAAGCCCTCGGCACAGCCTCTGACTTCATTTTTTTCTCAGCCTCACCTGATAAACTGGATACGATCAGGCACTAACATGATATTCTATTTATCATGCTGATCGTCTAAAATCATTTAATTTACCTTTTTTCCATTTTTTCCACATTGTTTTCCGTTCATAACTACCCAGACATCATCAAATATACCCTGACGTCATCAAAAGAAGTACACCTGACGGGATCGTAACGTAACTGCCGAGATAAGGTTATATATCAGGCACCCTGTTTCTCGGCAGAATGTGTGCAGATCGACAAAATAAATTGTCAACTCTTTTATGTGTGTAATATCGCATACATTGCTTCGATTTTACCTCGAAATTGTTTTTTGTTGTGTATGTGATTTTTAGGTTGCCTGTGTTTTGTGAATGTAGATATCAAAATCGAACAGGAAATGCAGCATTCAAGAACCACAGTCAACCAAAATCACGCACACAAACTAACAACAATTTTAAAGATGACTAAAAAGCAAGATACGACAAAACAAACATAAAAGTGTTGACAATAGGGCTACCGCCTTTGAACGGTCAGTGGTAAAACGGGCCGTTAGGGATTTAAACCAGGTTCTAGGGTGCAATAAGCCTCGTTCTTACCCTACTGTCACCCCAATAAAACGTGACAGTGTAAAGAAAGATATCCCCGTCCGGTTGTATTCTCTAACAAGCAATGCAGGTTTTATAGGCAGTATAAGTATAACACATAAATGATCATGTAAATATTAATATAAAAAACACATAGAAAGCCACAAAGTACTCAGTGACCTGGCAGAAGCCAGAGCAACAAGAGAACAAACCATTAAGGGTACGACAAGACAATATTTAAGACAAGCATCAGACACTACCGTCCATTGCGAATTTAGGTTGACGTTATCATAGGGTCCACGATCTGTCCTGTCATCGCACAATCAAAGAGGAAAGCATAGTGGCGAACTGTAAATGGGTCTTTCCACTAAAGATGCTGTACGTTGCAAATTGATAGGGTCATAACCTGTTTTGATGATGTTGCTTTTTGACGTGTATATATACCTTTAGAAATATTAATTTTATGGTAAACCTGAACCACATGACAACATTGAAGTCATGCGTCGTGTGCATCCTTTGATTGGTTGAATGAATAATTGTTCAGTATCTGCCTTGTTTATGTCGTCCAACTAATCAGTTGTTTCATTAAGGTTACATCTGTTAAACATACATTCTAGTGAATGATTAAAATGTTAAAATGTAAAAGGTAAACACGTTTTTCTGTTCATATTGCAATTGTATAGGTAATAAAAGGTTGCTATAAATTAAAAACGCACGGCATAAGCAATTGGGAATAATTTACATTGCTATACTTAACTGACACATAACCATAAAGGTAAGTGATATGTCATTACTTAATTCCATAATAAAGGTAAGTGATATGTCATTACTTAATTCCATAATAAAGGTAAGTGATATGTCATTACTTAATTCCATAATAAAGGTAAGTGATATGTCATTACTTAATTCCATAATAAAGGTAAGTGATATGTCATTACTTAATTCCATAATCACATAAAAGATCATTATTACAGCAGCTTTTAAGGAACGGGCAATAACTTATAAGTATCTTTTCGCATACCTTGCTTCTTATTTATCTTTGTAATTGTTGTTTGTTTCTATGTGTTTTCGTTCGAATTTAGTCTTTAATGCTTCATTTCCTGTTCTATATCTACAGCTACTACTGTAGACTTCTATATCTACCGCTACTACTGTAGACTTCTATATCTACAGCTACAACTGTAGACTTCTATATCTACCGCTACTACTGTAGACTTCTATATCTAACGCTACTACTGTGGACTTCTATATCTACAGCTACTACTGTAGACTTCTATATCTACAGCTACTACTGTAGACTTCTATATCTACCGCTACTACTGTAGACTTCTATATCTACCGCTACTACTGTAGACTTCTATATCACAGCTACTACTGTAGACTTCTATATCTACCGCTACTACTGTAGACTTCTATATCTACAGATACTACTGTAGACTTCTATATCTACAGCTACTACTGTAGACTTCTATATCTACAGATACTACTGTAGACTTCTATATCTACAGCTACTACTGTAGACTTCTATATCTACAGATACTACTGTAGACTTCTATATCTACAGCTACTACTGTAGACTTCTATATCTACAGCTACTACTGTAGACTTCTATATCTACAGATACTACTGTAGACTTCTATATCTACAGCTACTACTGTAGACTTCTATATCTACAGCTACTACTGTAGACTTCTATATCTACAGATACTACTGTAGACTTCTATATCTACAGCTACTACTGTAGACTTCTGTCTCTACCTCTGCTACTGTAGACTTCTGTATCTACAGCTACTACTGTAGACTTCTGTATCTACAGCTACTACTGTAGACTTCTGTATCTACAGCTACTACTGTAGACTTCTGTATCTACCGGTACTACTGTAGATTTCTGTATCTACAGCTACTACTGTAGACTTCTGTATCTACAGCTACTACTGTAGACTTCTGTATCTACCGCTACTACTGTAGACTTCTATATCTACTACTATATACTTCTATATCTACAGCTACTACTGTAGACTTCTATATCTACCGCTACTACTGTAGCCTTCTATATCTACCGCTACTACTGTAGACTTCTATATCTACAGATACTACTGTAGACTTCTATATCTACAGCTACTACTGTAGACTTCTATATCTACAGCTACTACTGTAGACTTCTATATCTACCGATACTACTGTAGACTTCTATATCTACAGCTACTACTGTAGACTTTTATATCTACAGCTACTACTGTAGACTTCTATATCTACAGCTACTACTGTAGACTTCTATATCTACAGCTACTACTGTAGACTTCTATATCTACCACTACTACTGTAGACTTCTATATCTACCGCTACTGCTGTATACTTCTATATCTACAGCTAATGCTGTAGACTTCTATATCTACAGCTACTACTGTAGACTTCTATATCTACCGCTACTACTGTAGACTTCTGTATCTACAGCTACTACTGTAGACTTCTATATCTACAGCTAATACTGTAGACTTCTATATCTACAGCTACAACCATGACAACTGTAGACTTCTATATCTACCGCTACTACTGTAGACTTCTATATCTACAGCTACTACTGTAGACTTCTATATCTACAGATACTACTATAGACTTCTATATCTACAGATACTACTGTAGACTTCTATATCTAAAGCTACTACTGTAGACTTCTATATCTACCGCTACTACTGTAGACTTCTATATCTACAGCTACTAATGTAGACTTCCATATCTACAGCTAACACTGTAGACTCTACTGTATACTTCTATATCTACAGCTACTACTGTAGACTTCTGTATCTACAGCTACTAATGTAGACTTCTATATCTACAGCTACTACTTGTAAGGTGTACCGGAAGTAAATCAAATCCCATTGAGTCCAATGCAATATTGTCCAAGCTTTCTAGTTAGCAATTTTTCAAAATGAAATTCAAACTTAAATTCGTTTACATATTCTTAGTCATGAGACCTGCCTCTCTAGTAAACTGCTGAGAATAGTAGGGGTCATGTGGCATATAAGAAAAGAAAATTCTGATCTTTGTTGACACCTTGAAAAAACTTCATTCATTCGGCACCTCTTAAATGTGTTCTACTTTCACTTTGAAAACGTTCAAGTTGATAAATAAAATCATCATACAATCATGCAAATGGTTCTTAGCTATCACAAACAAGTCAATAACGTCATTTCAGCCAGAAAAACAAGCCTTAACTACTCAAAAATGCGTTTTATCACAAAAAACAAGTTAGGGATTATATATTTGGTAACTCCTTTCGACTACACCAGGCATGAATACCACAGTGATTTACTTCCTGTATACCTGTAATGCCGTCACAGGAATGTATGATATAACTAATCCAGTATTCAGTTAGTTTTCATAATATGAAAAAGGCACAGCCTAAACGGGGATTTATCCAGCTTCAGTAATAAACTTAAGGATGTTGGCTTGGCAAGTTTTGAAATTTTCAAGTTTAAGAATTTTATTTTTTAAATCGTAGATATATTTGACAACATAATTGTTTCATGTTTTACATTTTAATAGATATGAATATAATGTAGGATTTAAGATGGTAACATATCAAACGTTAAGCTTTTTTTTCTTCATATTTTTTACGTCATTTGTGGTCATTTTTGTTGTCAACAAAATATATATGTGTAGCTCAAAGTAAAATTTATCCTTTTTGGTTTAAAATACTATTTTTTTTGTTTTTCAATTGTGGGGTTAGCTAGGAAATGACGTAGTCCTGAGAGATACTTAAAATTTCTTTGGTATCATTTAGATTCAAAATTTTCAAAAAAAGGTAGGCCATCACACTTTATTTCCACTGTCTTGGAAGATGACATATATGTCTAATTCCAAAATGTCACTAAAAAGAGGACAAATAGAGTCACTGAACATTTTCACCATTTTATTCATATCATTACATTTATTGAAAAACAAAGATTAATTTTCGATTACCTATATATATATATATATATCTTTGAAAACATACACAAACAATTGAATTGAATTGAATGTTGTTTAACTGCTCATCAACACAGTATAGCTTATTTAGAGCCGCCCCAGAGAGAGGGGAAGGATACATAGGAATCCGGGAAGCGTGCCCTACTCTCATTATCGAATAGATTTCTGTGGTTCTTTAACGTGCTCGGGGGATAGACCTATACACGGGATCGCCCGGTTTACGTCCCCATCCGACGGACGAGGCTAAGGGAAAGTGTCCTGCCCAAGAACACACCGACGAAACTCAGTGGCATCTCGGAGGATTGAATCAGGGGCCTCCGATTACAAATCCGCAGAGCTACCGACTGCGCCACCTCAGTCATCCAAATTCATCTTTTTACTTTTAAAAGCAAATATATTTGGACAGTACCCCACCTTTTACTTTAGCAAAAAAAAAAAATTCAAGATAAAAAAAAGTATGTCATAACGCTCAAGTTTTGTTAAAACTTGTATATGACAAGGTACTATGACATTTCTTTCAAAACAAGTAAATATATATAGATCTAGGTTCCAATCATTTTTTTATTACAATTTCTATAAATTACACATAATTTGGAGTTGTATGTAGGTTGACATTTTCGATGTAAAAATACTGTAAACACAATTTTGCTGACATGGAGATCGAATGTAAAATTAGCTCAATATCTTCTTTCATATATTTTTTTCCTTAAAATATCCAACTGTATAATTGAGGATATTGCACTCATCTTTCTTTTTACGTAAGAAAATGACAGAGATTCACATGCTCGTGTTCTGGGATGAAAATTGAAATGAAAGAATTGAAATAAAATTTCCTCATTTCAGATAAGTTCGGAATCAATCTAGATGTTGCGAAGGTGCATGAACGTAGGTAATCGGATGCAATTGTCAGATTATTAACGATGTCGCTCCTTACAAAGTGAACTACGTAATGCATTAACAGTGTTGTGTACGAAATAACAATTCTAATACACCCATACGAACGTCTAGTTTGTAATTATATGCGCATGACATGGGAAAGATTGGTTGACGTTGTACAATGATGCATTAGATAGAATTTCTAAGAACACGTTCGGATTTTGTTAAGTACTTTAGTACTTTGAATTATTGCAGCTTTCGATGTTCCGAATTGTAAAATATGCCAACTAAAATTATTTCGGCATTTTATTTTACTAGCACCACAACATCACCATAAATGCTTTTGCAAAAGATGCTTTTGAAATATTTAATGTTAATGCAAGTGAAGTACCGATTATTCGATTGTTTTAAACCCATAATCGGTTTGTTAGGCATCCGATTAAGATCATCATAAAGCCTATAATCGATCATCGGTTAAATGTAAACGTGCACTTGTAAAAATGAGTATGATATACAAATAAACACATTTACTCGTATATCAGTTAGAATACGTTTGCCGAGAAAATACAAACTTGCATGGCATCATAACTCAGATTAACATACACATGCTATACTTCGTATACGGGTAAGTATTATCGAGGTAATTCAAAATGATCCATATTTCATTTCATGCAACCATATGTTTAAAGCATAATTCTGCATCTTGATCGCGGGAAGTAGGTAACTAGTAATCTAGAAGATAAGCATACATATAGAATGTATGCATGCTTAAACTGTTCATGACTCAAACCCAAAGCACAAGTTATAATGTGACATAAAAAATAAGGTAATTTATTCGATAAATCTGAATCAAAACTCTCTGCGTTAGTTTTCATTACAAAATGTTACGTTTAACTGAAACAAATAATAATATATTATTAAACTTGTTTGCCAGGTTTGCATGTGAAAAGCCTTATCATAAAAGTGCTTCGGTTGTAGAATATGTATTTCTCAACTAATTTTCTAATTATAAACTGCGTTTTAAATTCTTATTTAGTTTAAAAAAAATATAGTAATATATAATGTACATGTATTGTCAAAGGTATTCATGGAAATGATGGAAACTGGAGCCATTAGGGTGTTTTGTTCTCGGTTTATCATTATAATCTAAATCAAAGACCAAAATTCACTTCAGAAGATTCCGTCAATTAATTTTCGTTCTTTTCATTTTATTTCTTAAAAAAACTTTTTAAATTAATTATTACAGTTACAAAATAATATAATATTTCAAGATTCGCAGTCGGGATACCCTGCGTGACAGTCGAACGTCTTTAACACTACGCCACAGTGACAATCATATGATTTCATCATTAACTATTATATAATGTAATGCGTTAGTCTGTTTCCACGACTCCTGACACTTACGCAAGACCTGCGTAGTCGAGTAATAGAGTTTTTTAAAACCCAAATCAATTGAAAAAAATCTGTTTAGTCGTATTTATCGATTAATAGTAAATGGCGAGACAATTGGCCAATATTGATTCATCGTCTGCAATTGCGGAAATTAACGAAGAGTTCCGATGTCTTTGATTGTGCATAGTCGGCCAATTCCGTCATTATTCGGTGATTCCGAGATGCTGCGAATGGCACCCAGACAAGGGACATCGCCGAAGAGGCCCGAAGTGAATTTAACATGCCTATCAGCGGAAGTAGAGACTGATTTCCCCTTCCTTAAGCTCGACTCTCATATACTTGGCCGAAATCGGAAACCAAAGGGATAATTTTTTTCTAAACTGATAGTATGTGGACAAAAGTTGATACCGTTAAAGTGATTTTCATATCTGTCGCTTCGCGCCAGGGACAAATCCCCGATTATATTCGGTAAAAAAATTAATGGACCAGCAGTTACAATTAAAGTAAAGAGTAAAATTGTAAACCGGAATATACATACAACTATTACAATACATATATCGTTACATTAATACACGTTTTATACATGAAAAGCCAAATACGTTTTTAAATTCGAGCGAAAAATAAGATATGATATCACAAATCGCGTAAGGGTCATTACTGAAAACGCCCAGAACTGTATAATAAATGTGGACGTACGCAATGTCGAATGTAATGCATACATTTTACACGGAACCTTGAGTATTTTGCGATATTCTTTCTCTATCTTTATTCTTTCAATTTAAAATCGGCTTTCGGGCTTAAGCTGTTCACAAATGCCTCTATCCAGTGGTGTACGCATTTCAAAATTAAGATTTTCATTGTGTCTCATTTATTTTTGAAACTTTGCATGATTCTTACACTGATCCCTAGGTAATTTATGACACTAATTCTCTGTCAATTTATTCCCCAGTTTAATAACATTTTCTGGTTTTATCTATCAAATCCATCTTTCCAGTGGTTTATGCATTATAACACTACGACGCCTGTTCCATTGTTTAACATTAAGTATCAACTCTGGTTCATTTCTTTCTTTACCCAGTATATATCAATATATATAATATCAGAGTACAACCTTCGTAAGAATATTGTTCGTTTACCATGGACTATTTTAGTCTATTTTTTAAGCACGAATTAACAAAACATCACTTGTTATCGCAACACATCAATACACAGTTACAAGGTATTCGTCGTTTAAACAACTAATTCAGAGGAAGGGAGGTGCAACCAGTTGATTTGTACTTGTCGACAGGGTAAAAAAGTAGTCTTCATGGAAAGGATCTTGTTTAACTGGTAGTTGTGTCTGGTACGTTCAGAATATCATACTGCTGCCGAAGGCAGCTGACTCTTATATGGCTTTAGAATATGTCTATGGTTAACAGACTGTGAATCAAGTAGTCGACAATAAGCATGCATTACAACTTCAATTCCTAGGGAACCCGTCTAAAAAACTTAAATGGTATAAACACATATTTTTCAATGTTCAAAGCTTGCCGTTTTATTGCCTCAAATGACGTTTTCGTAGAGCAGTCTACTAAAGTGTAGAATGCGGCAATATTTCCGGGATCTTCACGTCCGGGATTTTTTATGGAGCATAATGAAACTGAATGAAACGCAAGTATTGGAATGGAATAAGTGCAAATCTGTATTTTAATGGAATAATACCTTTTTATGGAATACTACCCATTTATAATGCGGTATTATCGTAAATACCGCCTAGTTATACACTAGTCGATGGGTTTATTCGCTGCCTATATGGTTTTCATAATTGCACATGTAATGGTAAGGTGGCAATGAACAGTTTCTTTGAGTTTTGCACTTTGATAACGCAATCTTATAATTACACATGGTAGTAGTGAGACGTCTGTTGTAATGCACACGCTAACGCACACGCATCCCTTACATGTGAACACCTGTATTTCTGTGCTGATGTGTACTTTTAGCACGTCGTGCTCCAAAGTTGAATTGTAATCAGTATTTAAGGCAAATCAAGGTATTTGAACAGAGAGAAGCGAGGTCGCCCACCTTGATCCAAAATGTTTGGTAGGAACAACTGATGGTAAAACTCGGGAAGAATGTGTCTGGTAAGGAAAAAAACGGTCGTGGCGTGTTTACGTCAACATTATTTTTTTTAATATTGTTTTAACACCCTCGAGTTGATATGTTATTATGTTAAACTTCGTCTCCAGTCCCTACCCAGATATATGCTATTTCCTCTCGGCAGCTATTTTACGCTTGCGTAAAACTTTGCTTGTTTCCTATGGTAATGACTAAAACAAGACTACTTTATTTATATTAATCCTTTTCCAGCGCAAGGATGGAAATCGAGAGTGTCGGTAACTAAAAGGAAAGTCTGGAATCTGACTCACATGCTCTGATTCATATGTCAGACAGTTATATTACTGTGGTGAGGCTCAGCAGTAGTGGCACTTGTGTTGAGGTGTTTAAGACAAATGTCATATTTCAACGGATCATTGGTGCTAATTCGTACTGACCTTTTGAGTATTTTAATCCAAGAAGTATGCATTAAAGTAGCATACCGCTTAAGGTCTCACACCACAATTAATTTTCCAATAGGGTTACTGTACAGCCTTTTCCAACATCTGAGCTTCAAAGCAAGGCAGCAGACATTGTTGTTGGTTTAATATCTTCAGTATAGCCAAGACCAGTAATTTAAAACAATAAAATATATAAGTTAGCCAGGTTGCTTTTTTTTCTCGCTCATGTTTTGTGAACCCTATGGAAAATACAAAATTCATACACTATCTAGCTGAATATATGGTGCTTCGGTCAAACAATTCTGAAATTTGAATGAAACCTCATATCAACATGGGATTTTCTGAATCATCTGTCTTTTACACTGCAGATGTATGCTAAAGCAAAGAAAAGCCTATTTTTCAAATTAAAAATTGCCTAAAATTGAGAAAAAATAGAATTATTTTCTGTTTTCCTTTTGTCTCTAGGTCCGTGAGCTTTCAGGGGAGATAATAGAGGTGTGAGACCTGAAGCCGGTGCTAGCGACCTGAGAGTTGTTTCTTCTTATATTGCCTCCCATTAACAAACTCAATAAAAGTATTAACAAACTCAATAAAAGTATATCTAAAAGTAACGGAAAATGTAATATTCTGCTTGTTTTCTCTCTTACGTTTGTTCGTTGCTTTCACGGGATCTCTTTTTGAGAATTTGTTTTTAAAAATACACATATTTCGCCCTAAAATTGGGGCATTTCCAAACATCCAAACGGTTAATTGTTATCGTTGAGATGTATCCTTAATTATTATAAGTAATGGTTTTATAAACCTGAATTCTACAAAAATTAACATAATTATTGGCTTATCAGGAATAGCAAAGACCTTCTTATAATAACAACATCTTCAGTGACAGCTTATGCATGTTTTGTTCCAAACGAGTATGAAAAATATGAATCAAAAACAAAATAGCTTAAGTTTTTAAAGTAGATGTGCATTTTACTGTCAAAAAAAACATATTTTGAATAATGTTATCAATCTTGGCAGGTACATATAGACAAAATAAGGTAGATATAAAAATCGAACAGGAAAAGTAGCATTCAAGGACGACAGTCAACCACAAACACACACAGAAACAAAGAACATGAACAAATTTAAAGATGAATAAAAGGCAAAACAAAACATCACAAACATAAAAGGGTTGACAATAAGGCTACCACCTTGCAACGGTCAGTGGCAAAAAAAGCAGCTTGGGGTTTAAACCAGGTTTAAGGGTGCACTAAACCTCACCTTTACCATAATGTCATCCCAATAAACGGGAAAATATTTCCGGTATCTCAAAAATACTGGTTATTTAACTATATATTACATATTTTGATTACATATTTTGTGATGATTTAAACGAAAAAAACACTCTATGTTTGTTATTTTACACCAGTTTGCACGAGAACGCCAAGACGACGTTATAGTTCTTGAGCTGGCTGTAGACCCCCTCCCCACCCCGACCCCCAGGGGGAATTTTGTAGGGTATGATTCGCTTCAAAATGAGACCTGTGTGCCATCTGAGCGTTGGGGCTTTAGTGAGTTTTGGGGGAAAACGTTGCGTTTTTAGACGAAAATCGCCGAAATCTGGAATTATTTTTTAGAAAAAGAATGGAATATATTAGAACCAATTTGAATTGATGGAATCTTTCTCGGAACGCATCTCTACATGTACCACCATATAATTTATGGATCCGATACTCAAATATTGAGGTTTTGGGTAAACAATTTTAAAAAAAATTGAATAAAATCGCTGACTTCTGTAATACATTGGGGGTATTTAACTTAAAATTAGAAATATATCTAATACAATAGAAAAAAGAAATATGTAACCAATTTGGACAGGGTAAGGTCCAGTGATTAAATAAAAAAAAAATCCAAACCGCATGATATTTGAAAATGCCCTAATTTTGGTGCGAAACATGTGTATTTTTGTCAAAAATCGCCGGAATCTGGAGTTCCTTTTTAAAATTAGTGTGAACATAAACTAATCAAATTGAAGCAATAGAATGTTGCACATCATATATATTCAAGTTGTTCCTGGCATCATATATAACATATGTGCTCAAATATTGGATTTTTAAGGCAAAATGTTGGAAAAAATGACAAAAATCACTGATTTCTGTAATCTATTGGGGTATTGGGTTAAAATTTAGAAAATAATATTTAATACAACAGAATAAAGACATATTGTAACATTTTGGATAGACAAAGGTCCAATAATTAAGTAGAAAAAAGTCCTGAACCATATGATGCTAAAAATATTGCCTTAATTTTCAGGCGAAAAATGTGTATTTCCGTAAAAAATCTACGGAATCTGGAATTATCTTTTGAAAATAGTTTGAACATAAACTTATCAAATTTAAGCAATAAAATGTTGCACACTATACATATCCAAGTCATTTATTGAATCAGATATAACATATATGCTCAAGTATTTATATTTAAGGGCGAAATGATGAAAACATTACTAAAATCGCTGATTTCTCTAATGCATTGAGGTACTGGGAAAAAATTAGAAGTGCATAGAAAGGAAGAACGGGAAAAAAATAGTATAACATTTCTGTAGTCCAATGTGCAATAATATACCAGAAAACCCATAAGAAGGTGGTAAATGCTGCTTTAAAATGTGTTTTTAATAAAACATAAACGAAATCTGGATTTTTTTCTTCAAAAAGTAATTTACAACTACATATCGCCAGATGAGAGAAAAAAGTGCCGTCTTTCTTCTATGGAACATTCCTACTCTCACCTGGCGATATTGCCATTGACCCATCATATGTTTCCAAGGAGTGCATGACACGCTGACATTTTATTTGCTTTTATAAGCAAACAAGCCTGCTCTAGCTGATACCTTATGGGAATTTGCTAATAAATGACATGACAGAACCTCCCGAACAAATACAACACATCATGTACTAGTTCTTGAGCTGGCTGTAAACCCCTCTCCCCCATGTGGGATTTTGTAGGGTATGATTTTCTGAAAGAACATACAATAAGTTTCAAAATGAGAAGGTGTGCCATCAATTCTGAGCGTTGGGCTTTAGTGAGTAACGTGCATGTAGACTATGTTACCTTACATTACAATTAAAATGTCTATGTACATTAAAAACGTTGACTATAAATTAAATCAAAACCATGTAAAAAACATAATACATGTACTTTTATTAATATAAGTTAAGAAGCGCTTCAAACTTAATGAAACTATTCTGTAATTTACGTTACACCACATTCATTACCAAAAAACACTTGTTTTTAGTGCAAATAGGTTGCTATAAAAACTGGTGTTCGTTTGTAAGTAAGGTTTCTTTATATCGAAATGTTAATTAGACTGTGTATAATATGCATATGTATAATAGCCGAAATTTAGGTGTAACACAATAAAATAGAAATCAAACATGGCATCCAATGATGGTCCCGTTGTGTCACAAGATCTGTAGGTCGGCCAAGCAGCCGTCGGCCGAGGGTCGCTCAAAGCTATTTCTCTATAACTTTACTGTATATAGCTCTAGGTGCCATGTTCGAGGCCAAAATTCAGGATATCCTCCCCCTGATACGGTCTAGCGACCGAGTGCCACGCGTAGCGGGGACCTTTGCCTAGGCTGGCCACCGTTTCCATTGAGTCACAAAACCTGTGGTTCGGCCCAGCGGCCGTCGGCTTCGGGTCGCTCGAAGTTATTTACTATATAGCTCTAGGTGGCATGTTCGAGACCCGAACTCAGGTAGCCTTCCCCTTGATACGACCTAGGGACCGAGTGCCACGGGTAGCGAGGACCGTTGCCGACGGCTGGCCACCGGTCCCGTTGTGTCACAAAATATGCGGGTCGGCTGAGCGGCAATCGGCCGAAGGTCGATCAACGCTATTTCTTTTTTCAAAAATAATTCCAATTTCCGTCGATTTTTGACAAAAAAAACACATTTTTCACCCCAAAATTAAGACAATTTCCAAACATCATGCCGTTTTGGACTTTTTTCTACTTAATCACTGGACTTTACTCTGCCCAGAAAGGTTACAATATTTCTTTTTTCTATTGTATTAGGTATATTATAACCTAAATATTAAGGCATTTTCAAGCATCATACGGTTCGGGACTTTGTTCTACTTAATTTTTGGACCTTTGACTATCCAAAAATATTACAATGGGTCCTTATTCAATTGTATTAAATTTGTTTCTATATTCTAACCCAATAACCACAATGGATTACAGAAATCAGTGATTTTTGTCATTTTTTCCCACATTTTGCCCTAAAATGCCAATATTTGAGCACATATGTTATATATTGTGTCAGGAAAAACTTGAATATGTATGCTGTGTAACATTCTATTGCTTCAGTTTGATAAGTTTATGTTCAATCTAATTTCAAAAAACTATTTCAGATTCCGGCGATTTTTGACAAAAATGCACATGTTTCGCACCAAAATTAGGGCATTTTCAAACATCGTAAGGTTTGGAACTTTTTTCTATTTAATCACTGGACCTTACCCTGTCCAAATTGGTTACATATTTCTTTTTTTCTATTGTATTAGGTATATTTCTAATTTTTAGTTAAATACCCCCAATTTATTACAGAAATCAGCGATTTTATTAAAAAAAAAATACCCAAAATCTCAATATTTAAGTATTGGATCCATAAAGTATATGGTTGGACACGTAGAGATGCGTTCCGAGAAAGATTCCATCAATTCAAATTGGTTCTAATATAATCCATTCGTTTTCTAAAAAATAATTCCAGATTTCGTCGATTTTCGTCTAAAAAAGCGGTGTTTTCCCCCAAAACTCACTAAAGCCCCAACGCTCAGATGGCACACATGTCTCATTTTGAAACTTACTGTATGTTCTTTCAGAAAATCATACCCTACAAAATGCCCCCTGGGCGGGGAGGGTTTCTCCTACTAGCTCACAACCTATTATGTCATACAAACAAAACAAGTGGAACCGGAACTCTTCGTTAATTTCCGTAATCAGTATTTCCTAGTGGCGGAATCTGACGACGACGTCCGTAAAATAATCGGAACGTCATTTGGCGTTCCCGCCACTGACGGAAAAGGCCGAGCAATGTTCCGTACTGCGAAATAACTCCTACTGGGAAAATTTTCGCAGTAGAGCAAACGAGTAGATATAGCTTTTTCATTCCCAGTATTTCCTATACAAATCACAGACAAATATGTAATATATAAAGATATCCCCGCCAGGTTACAATCTCTAACAAACAAGGCAGCATTAATAAGTTTGCATATGGCTTTAGTAAATGGCTAAGACAATAGATAAGAACACATTCAATTTAAACTCACGAGAAAGATAAGAATTAAGTGCATCCAATGAATAAATATCGAACTCACCATTATACTATTGGCCTAGGCGGGGTGTTTTAAGATATACGGGTATTTAGCTGATAACCTGTATGCAGTGCACTTTAATGTTATATGTAACAGTGTTTTTTGTGGGTATTTTTCAAAGTGGGATCTTTATTTAGACGCATGTCTTACAAATTGGTTTAACAACACGCTTTAAATTGTTTAACAAGTCGTGCAGAAAATTACCTTGAAAGAGTTCAAGGCAAAAAAAGCGTGTAATTTCGGTGGCGTTATCGAATCGGAGATAATGTGTTAATATTGTGAACGTATATCTTTACAGAGAGGTGTGGTTTGGAAAGTATGTAAGATAGCGAAGTTAGCATCTTCGGTATAGTCATGTCGTCATGTTATGCTGTCAATATATGTCAGTAAAATATACTAATGAATGGAGTGCTAAAGCTGATGCATTATAGAATACCTCTGTGTTGTTGTTTTTTCCGAAATATAAATAGGTCCTATTTTATTATATATCGATACGCTATATTAATGACTGGGCATTGTATTTGACGTTATGACCGCTTGTAATACATCAGGTAATAACACGATGCTTTTCGTTTAAATGTGAAAACAACATACTTTTCTATTACGATTTTTATTTGACGGTTGATAAGTTGGTGCGCGTGTCTGCACTAATTATTGCGTGCTGCCTATTTAGTGATACAACATACCTAAACAAATGGATAGTCTAGTGGGTATACCTTTCATTTAATAAGAACAAATAAAAGCGCAAGGTTCCTGGTTATATCCCATTCCCGCCAACTATTTTTGTTTATTATATTTGTAAATGTTACTTGTACAAAGGCTAGATCAAATGTGATATTTTACGCATTTATTTCTGGCTGATATATCGACGTTTTGAATTTTCGTCGAATTGAAACTACTTCACCCGTGACTTATTCATGAATATTCATGAGTTAGTATCACTTAAAGTATAGCATCAGTAGCATTAAGCTGTTGTGTTAACTGTAAAAATGTAATAAGTATCTAGCAAAGAAACTTACATTAACGACCAATAACCATATTGATTTTCATAAATCAAGCCTTGCGCTTTTACTTTCTATGATAATGCTTTAATAGCAGTTATTAAAAATAAAGAAGAAAGAACTAAATTGAAACTCTAAATACGTTAAGTGTTTAAGCTACATTTTAAAGCATATCAATAACAGCATTGCTGATGACAACTGAATGTAACCAAGCACGTGTTTAGACAAATATAGATCCAACACAGTTGTAGAGTTTCGGGACGAATAGACGGACGGACACTCGGATGGACAGACGGACATGGCTAACGCTATAGGCACTTTCACCATTCAATGGTTGGGGCATAAACAATTAACAGAAAATGTAACTTTCACCGAAGGCAGGTAATCAATAACGCGTATCTAAAACTAGTGCGACAAAGATGGGGATGTTCCCCGAGCAACTTCTTATGGGGTGTATGTGTCTCAACTTATTCGTTTTTCAAGAGCTTGAGGACTTTAATATTCGTAATATGTGTATAACTAAAAAGCTACTCAATCAGGGTTACCGTTACCATAAACTTCGTAAAACCTTTGCAAAATTGTATTATCGTGATTTTCTTTTCAAATTTAAAAGTAATTTTAGGACTCTTCTGCGACAAGGACTATCACAACCTGACTTCTATGGTGATGTGATTTATAAACTTCGTAAGATTCTTGGCCATGATCACTTTCATACTACCTTTGTTAAACTTGTTAAAAATGTTTATCAAAAGAGGTTATGACCCTATCATTTTTCAACGTAAAGCATGCTTGGTGGTGGACCCTTTTACAGTTCGCCACTATGCTTTCCTCTTTAAGTGTACGATGACCGGACAGGCTGTGGACCCTTTGATGACGCCTACATAAAGCCCATTGTGACGGTGGTGTTTGATGTTTGTCTATGATCTTTCTTGTCGTGCCTTTAATGGTTTATTCTCTTGTTGCTCTGGCTTCTGCCAAGTCATTGAGTACCTTCATTGTGGCTTTCTAGGCTATTGTTTTTTGGTATTATATTTACACGAGCATAATTGTGTTTTACTTATATTGCCTATTGATGCTGCCTTGTTGGTTAGAGATTAGATCATGGCGGGGATTTCTTTATTTACACTGTCCTGTTTTAATGGGATGACAGAAGGGTAAGTGTGAGTTTTGGTGCACCCTAAAAACGGTTAAAACCACCAGTGGCCAACTTTGCCACTGACCGTTCCAAGTCGGTAGCCCTATTGTCAACCCTTTTGTGTTTGTGATGTCTTTTGCATTTAATATTACTTTTGCCTTCTTGTTTGTCTGTTTGCGTGTTTGTTTCTGTGTATTGTGATTGACTGTCCTCCTTGAATGCTACTTTCCCTATCCGATCTTTTTATATTTCTTTAACAAGTATGCAATTAGATTAGTAATGACTTTCTACAATATAGCATTCCTTTAAATGTGTATTAAGAAGTATAACATCGATGACTTTTCTGATATTTGGTGGATATGATATTCTAAAGAATGATTATAATGCCTTGCATGTGTTTTTGTTGTTGTTGTTGTGGAAAAATAGTTTATAAATTAGGCGGTCGTGAAAATTATCCATCATTTTAAGAAGATTTAAAATGCATCAAACGTCCACTTTTAATTGCAATACCTACATCATTATCATATACACGAGTGTGAGTATTTATATAATTAAAATAAAAAAAGAAAGACGTGCTGATTTATAGTAGCGGTATTCTTTAGTGCATGAATACCCTTAGTTATAAAAACAATTTATAATAAGCTGAGGCAACGAAACCATCTTGGTTTGGTTAGATACATCGTTAAAGGTTAATGAGTTAAAATAATTGACGTCTTTATAATTAATAGACATATACTCTTGTTCAGTTTCTCTGATGTAACATGGTGCCAACACATGTTCGGAATGTACATTTGCAATTCTAAACTATATTTCGACAATAGTAACTGTTTCCAATTATGTGAGCAGTTCGATATATCTCGACCGCAAATGCAAATATTAATATGAAACATATAACAGCACTGGAATATATTTCAAACCAAACTCTCACGTTAATCTCAATCTTAATGGGCGTGGATATCTGTTGAATTCCATAGAACATCGAAGGACTGAACCTATTTAGTAAAGATGAAGACTATTTAAATGCTGTACATAACTTCGATAATATTTTCTTTCAGAACATGAAAGAGTCGGGGAAAAAGATCTAGCTTGTTTGTGTACGAATGTGTCAGGGCCGGAGAGTGTGAATAATAGTAGTAGACGTCGGCATGGTGGTGTGTGTTTATTGTTATATTAAATAATAAACAGTGACAAAGTCCACGAAGTTAATACATATCGATTGATTTCAATAAGATACCCCGAGTAAAAGAGATATTAAACTAGATTAAACAAGAATGTTTTTCGATTTTGGTGCTGTCAACGAGTTCGTTTTTATTACAGGTAAACAAACAAAAAGTAAGGTTTTATGAATTCTCTGTGGTAACTATTTTAAATCATATTAACATGTATTTACTTAATACGGTTTGTGTGTAGTCTTCTCTGAATTGTTTGTATGGGTATTTGTTACTCGTCTTGTGTAAGGCAATACACATGTTATTACATAATGACTTATACAACTATTGAATTGACTATAATTGATTAATCGGCAGTAATTAGTCAACTTATCACGTGCGAAGCCTCTGCCTGTACACCCAGGGATATCTTCAAGCTTCACCTTTAAAAATGAATCCATCATAGTCACTAATAGGTTCATCAAACTTCACCAACATGTCGTGGAGTATATCTGTTTCTACTTGAACCTTATATTCGTGTAGCTAATCTCTCAGTTCTGTCTTTGAACATGCAATAGCTTGATCATTCAACATTTGTTTTTTAAGTAACTGATCAAACATATAAACATCTGGCAATGCCTTGCATATCCCTTGGAACTCAATAGTTTCTCGATGCCATGAATCAAAGCATGTTCACTGTTAACTTCTCTAACCTCTTCTTGAAAGAACTACCTTCCTTGCGCAATAGCCTCCTATTATTTATTATCATATATTCCATTAAACAATTACTCGGAGAATGGCGTTCTTCTAGTAGACACTTTCGTCGAGAAGACGTTGTCCTAACCTGGTGCATGATAAGGTTTACACGTTATACTCATTCATACTTATTACAAGGTGAGCACTTACCAGAATGTATACCATGTTTTGCACCGTTAACGATCAAACGTATATTGTTGGAATGTGTAGACTTTGATCATATGCGTAAAATGTACTACAATGTTAATACTATGAAAGAGTTATTTGATACTATAGATTTTAGTCTTGTTTTAGATTTCCTGAAAGAAATCAGACTATATAAATCATTATAATATGTTTTTATATATATTTACTAGTTTATATACCCGTTGACGGGAATTTGTTGATTTACATATATAGCTTATATTACTACCATATCATACCTTATTTCTAAATAGTTTTATCTTTATATTTACATTAATTTTTAATTATTACTTCATTTCTTCATCTTTCATCAGTTTTTGAGCACACTATGAGCTATCTATGTGTCGACGTGCCGTAAAACACCATTAAATTCATTCATTCATTAAAACGGTTTTATCAATCTTAAAAATGTTGTTTGTAAAGGAACGATTGAATTTATAATGATTCAATTTGCTTTAATGGTGTTTATGAATTTATAAACTTTGCTGAATCAAATAGAATAAAGACCAGTTAAACGTGTTTATTTTTAATTTGTAAATGTGTCAAGTATGCCATTTCCGATCAAATTTAAAATGAAAAAAGTATGAAAGAAGAATTTGGAAATCTTCGAACACGATAAATGCAAAGAAATATTGAAGTCTCTGTTTGATTGAGACATTTCAAGAACGGTAGTGAAATATGCTTGCTACCGTTCACGCCCTCTACCCCCGGGTTGAGCAGAACTCAATATTTAAAATGCTAAAAGTTCAGAAATTGAGCCATTCTTTGAAGGCATTATGCATAAACTCTATCACAAATTAAATTAATCTAATCCTATACTCTATATCGAAAAATCCCATGATGTGGTTATAGTCGGAGATTGCATTAACAGCTTTATCTGACTGAAAATATGTGTGAGTCGGCTATGCGAAAATTCTTATTAAAGAGACGAGCAAAACATTATAAATACATGTATGTGTTGAGATGTGCATATATAATGCAGAACGTATTTATATAATTACTACCTGCTGAACAAATAGTTAATGGGATGTACGTATGCAAATATTTGAAATATTTGAAAGCGGCGTACAAAAAGAAATGTCTATATTCCCATCAATAATTAAATTTCGATTCAATTTGTTTTTAAATACTCATTTTTCTATCACTTATTATAAGTTTATTTCAACGCAGTGTCGAACTCAAATAAAACACACTTGATTACATTTAGGTGCATATTTTACTATTGTGTCCCGGGCAGAATGTTGATTTTTCACTGTATATTGCGCATACAGCCTACGGTTTATTTAATGAGTTGTGTTCCTTATAATTATTTGTTTTATTACTTGCAAATTGAACATTTGCCTTAAGTAATAACCAAGGGAATAAACAGTAATTGGTTTATTTACGAATTGCTATAAAACCAGTCAATCATTTATTATGATTCTAATAACATTTGTTTTATGCTTTACAATGAAATGGTGTTTCTCAGAGTGAAATAAAAGTGGCATTACCTGGTCCTGCCTTAATTCCATTAATCGATGGGAAAGCTGATGTAAGCAGGATTTTAAAACGAATAATTCGACAAACTTTTTAAGCCGAAAATAAGGTTTCATTTCATATCCCCAGCCAACTCTGTTTTCGCTTCTTGGAAAAGGGGTTGGATTGATTATGAAAGTGAATACTCGGACCACGTAATGATTTTTAATACGTGTGGAATACAGAGTTTAACTTTTTCAATTCTGAAACTACAGTTTTCAATGTCGAAGATTACTGTTTTTAGAAAATTACAATTGAATTTGATTTTGGAAACTAAGAAATGAGCTGTAGTTTTTGAAAACTGATCTTGCATCTTAAGAATTGTTGTCTTCCACATTGGAAATGTCAGATGGCGTTGTTTTCAAAAACACATTTTCGAAAGTTGGTATGAAAGTTAAATCATTTGATTGGAAATAAATATAAGTAAGAAAATGAATCGTCGATTATTGAAATCGGTTATGTATTTTACAAACTCAGGTGTATTGAAAATAGAAAAATTACCATACTGAGCCGATGATATAGCCAACACATTCTGCATACACTTTGTTGTTTTGATGAGAATAACATATTTTATTTCATCTCGGGAGGGCCTCATCATCTGATACAAACTTCAATAAATAGAGGATCTTACATTCGTTCTCATTCATTATTGAATTGATTAAACGAGTTGGCAAAATGAAGCTCTTGCCAGGCATTATATATTTTTTGCTAACGAGTTTAATGAATTCAACAATGAATGAGAACGAGTGTTAGATTCTATTTATCACGTAACTCACATATCGATTTTTATTGCATTTTGCCTGTCACTTTAATACGCGAAACTGACATAATCCGTGGGAACTGGATCATAGTCATTATCGATATTCTTTGGCAGCGCGTACTAGGCTTATTTGCATAGTTATGTAACTGGCTTTATATTGAATATATATAATGGTGTTATTCCACTCCCACGTCATAAGTTATGTGATAAAACCATTTTCTCATGCAATTTTATGTTTAATAGTAATTTACAGTTATCTATATAAATTATCTAAAATACTTGATAGGTCACCTCAAGTCTAGAATATACCTAAACATCGTCATTCATTTCAAAATGAAACAATGAAATTCAAAATACAGGTAAATGTATGTATTAGTTATAGAGTGTCCAAACGAGGTGTTACAAGCATATATTATGAAATATATCGAGGCGTAACACCAAGTTGGATATTCTTTAACTGTTTTATCATTAGTCACGCCCCCTTGTATGATATCTGGTATAACGGCACACTTTTTGAAAAGTGTTCCGTTATACGAAATATCAACTTTCGTTTTCCTGTATTGAATATATCATACGACTTTGGACAATAGAAAGTACTCTCAGGCATGCGATAATGTTACTTAACCGTAACTTGACCACATACCTGAAAACTTAGAGTAAACAATTGTAAAACTGAAACTGATCGGTGCTAACATCAGCAACATGTCTGACAAAACCAATGTAAAGTCTCCAAAAATAGCTTAGCTAATTCGTGATGTTAATGACAACGCCACGAATCCTCGATGTTAATGTAACAATCCTGTAATTAACCAGATTGTTGATGGTCGGATATATCATTCAACATGATTAATTTTTGGAAACTTGTTTTTTCTATTCCTAACAGTGTTATTGTTGAGTTATATAGAGTATATTATGTCAGTGCCTTTTACTATCAAGTTTATTAGGCGAGGATTAGTAAACGAAGAATGACGAGGCTCTACCGAGCCATTCTTCGTTTTCGTGCCGAGCCTAATAAACTTGATAGTAAAAGGCACAGACATAATATTCTATTTATTATGTAAATTATCCACATTTTCTGTATGAATTTCTATTATTATCTATTTCACAGAATGTTACGCTTATTGAGGACGGCGCCATGTTGTTGTTTTTTGTTTGTTTTATGACGTCAGATAACGTTACGTACAATAAACGCCAAGGGATTCCGCATTGATTTGCTTTATTGATCAGTGCCTAATTAAGTAAAATTTATTCGGTCACCCCTTTATTAGACAGAAAAGTGCATATATGCATGATCAACATATATACAATCATCTAGTGAATATAGTTTCGTATTATTATTTTTTCTAAATTACAATCTGGAAATATTATATACCACCATGTAATATATGAAAGTCTATTTATCATTAGCTAGTATGGTTACAACTAATGATTGGATTTGTGAAATAAAAGCCCTTTATCTCTAAACATGTCATTGTTTAGCTGTTTCTGCCTTAATGACTATTATAATACTAAATGTAAGATTCAAAAGCAATACTGACTCTTAAATGGCTGACATAATCTGTCATCAGAGTTTTGTATGTTCAGCATTTTATACTGGGCTTTTGTTCCAATTCCAATCATCCATGATAATTTATATTCAATTTGTTATTTTGTATAATGACACATGGCAGCCTCTTGTGCATTCAGTTACACACATTTCATACTAACATACATTTGCATATTTCAAAGTAAATGAATATTGGATGAAATCTGAAGGCAAAATATAACATGTTTAACTAAAGCAAGGACCATAACTCCGCTGTTACTTGTTTGATCTGGCTGGTTTTTCGAACTTGTACGAGCGTTTATTAATATTAATAATGTCATACAGTTTGGTAAAGATCGGATGAAAAATGAAGGCCCTATCGTCTTTTGGCTTTTACTTGTGATATGCAGGCATCATAACCGCTGCTCCAAACTAAATTCCGTTTTGTTTATTTCGCTCTTCGGGGCATAGTCTTTTGTTAGATACTGGGACCATACGCCGCTGGTCATGGGGGAAGAAAAGATATATATGTCCACCACCATATGCATGCCATCTTCGGGATGGTTAAAATTTTGTATTATTGATTTTATCAATATTGAGTTCTGCTCAATCAGGGACGAGAGGGCGTGAGCGGTAGCTAACATATTTCACTACCGTTCATAAATTCAAACCGCAACTGCAATATTTCGTATGTGTTGTGTTCGGCCGTTTCCAAAGGACCATTCACATACTCTTTTAACGAGGCAAAATATAGCATTAACAACTAAATCAAGGGCCATAATTCCGATGTTACATGTCCAATCTCGCTGGTTTTCAAATGTGTCCGAGCTTTCATTGATATTAACAATCTGGTAAAGTTTAGTAAAGATCGGATGATAACCGAAGGCCCTCTCGTCTTAACGAAGCAACATTTAGCATTTTTAACTAAATGAAGGGCCATAACTCTGCTGTTGGTGGTCTGATCTGACTGATTTTCGAACTTGTCCGAGCTTTTATTGATATTAACAATCTGTTAAAGTTTGGTAAAGATTAAATCAAAAATGTGGGCCCTATCGTCTTAACGAGACAAAAGTTAACGACGGACGGACGACGGACAACTCGCCATCCCGTAAGCGTTGCTGGTTCTTGGCCAGTAGAGCTAAAAACAATTAGAAATATGGTTTTCAACAACAACAAAATAGTGTCTGACCTTGATATAGTAAATAACACTCCTAAGGAATGCGAGTGAAAACATCTAAATGTTGCTATGCTCCGACCGGTCATGTCATTACTGGTAATTTTGATATTATAGATAAACGTATTCGGCATTTGTATTCTAAAGGTCCGAAGTATATATTGCCGTCTGTGATTGATTTTAATGCATACCGTGGTTCAGATCTCACAATCCATTGAGGATTTTAGTATTAAATTGTGTCGTAGAGAACATGCTGACCCCATCTGCATTTCTACTTGGGAAAAGTCTATTAACATCATAGATACCCGTATTAACTTCTATACGCCTAATCCTGCCTGCTTCCCCTTAGACCTAGGTTTTCATTTCGTAATTATAATCGGGAATCCAGGAAATTCATAATAATTTTGTTTTAGATCCTGCTGATAAAGCAGATAATAATATAATTATCGTTTGAAGCCTCCATTACGTCAATGTTTTATCTCAGGAACTCGGGAGTATTAATTCGTATACTCCAGTGCAATCTACTGAAGATAATGTTGTGGACTTGCCATGAAGTTTGTGAATCACTTATTTTTCTATTAGATAATATTATAGCCAGGTAATACTACCTTTTATAGACAAATTGTTGGTATCCCTAAGGGTGCGAATTGAGCATCCATTGTCGCAGATTTTGTTTTATATTGCTTTGAAAGAGATTTCATGTTGAGTCTCGATATCTGGATGACATATTGAACATTGACAACCATTTCTTTTCTATTATGGTTAATAATATATATCCTAAAGAACTTCAACTTCACAAAGCTAACATTTCTGATATTAACGCTTCTTTGCTCGATTAACATCTCTCTTTTGAAAATGGTGAAATAATTAGCTAAATCTATGTAAAGAGAGATGATTTTAATTTTGATATTGTTAATTATCCCCATTTAGATGGGGATGTTCCCCGAGCAATTTCTTTTAGGGTGTATGTGTCTCAATTATTCGTTTTTCTAGAGCTTGTACTCTAGTTGAGGACTTTAATATTCGTAATCGTTGTATAACTACTCCATCAGGGCTACCGTTACCATAAACTTCTTAAAACCTTTTCGATTATCGTAACCCTGATCTTCTTTCCAAATATAAGATCATAATTCAACTGTTAGCTGAAAAAGACGTTGTTTCCGGCTAATTTGATGCACTGCATCAACGTTTGCTTTTCGTAAGATATCTTTATTATGTTTTATACATGAAGAATAAGACCCATACGTTGTATGCTGTGCCTTAAAGGTGGTTCGTCTGACTTTTCGTGGGTCTAAATGTCAGACTTACAACTGATGCATTATTATTTATTTATTTTGAATATACCTTAATATTTTTGAGCCCAGATCTGAAAATATTATACTGGATAGTTATACATTTGAAAAAGAAAGTGAAATGAACAAATACAACATGGTCTTTATAGACTATGGGTATTTTTTGCTGGATACTTCTAGCAACAGTCAGTAAGTTTCACGAAGAAATCATTATTCAGAAAATGCAGGAAGTTATACAGTGGTCCAGGGAGGCTTGCGAGGATTGTGCGCATATGAAATCGATTCAAGCTAACCAGCAGGCCTTATTGTATACTGACCGTTCCAAGTCGGAAACCCTGTCTTCACCACCCTTTCTGTTGTTTTTTGTCTCTTTCATTGTATTATCAAGTCCTTGTTTGCAGTACAGTGCGGAACTACGATGCCATTGCGTTCGGAGGCTGTGGTTTCTATAGGACCCTATATCTCATGTTTGCTACATATGCAGAGCAATGTAAAAACAACTGTGTTGTTAGACGTTAAGGGTTAAAATATAACGAAACAGGCTTACATTTCAACAAGGTTTTATGCGCTATCCAGGGATATACACCAGAGATAAGTAATGCAATTTAAGTCCAATGTCATTCAAATTAAAGATGTCACGGTATTAACGTGTATTAACCACATTTTGACTGATATGACAATTTGTCACGAATTGGGACATATTTCAATTTCTAGATTTGTGTAGGAAAAACCTCTATACCCTTACTTTAATCAGAAGATTGTTCATTAAACACGACAGCAGCAAGCATCATTGTGTAACTAGTTTGAGCAACAACATAAACGCAAAACGTTATAACATTGCGGGGATATCTTTATTTACACTGTCCCGTTTTTGGGGATGACAATAGTGTACGAGTAAGGTTTGGTGCTCCCTATAACCTGGTTTGAGACCCCAGCGGTCATTTTTGCCACTGACCGTTCGAGGCGGTAGCCCTATTGTCAACCCTTTTGTGTTTGTGCTGTCGTAGCTTGCCTTTTATTCATCTTTAAAGTTGTTCTTTGTTTCTGTGTGTGTTTATGGTTCACTGTTGTCCTTGAGTGCTACTTTTCCTTTTCGATTTGTATATCAACTTTCTCTAGACGCAGGTAGTTTCGTCATAATGACACCGATGCTGGTACGAAGGCTATAGTTGTTGAATGCCTCATCGTCACATTATTTATATTATTTATAAAGTGACTCGGTGTGATACGATTGATACAGACGAACTGGCATCACATTCTCTGGCTATCTTTAATATAACTATGTTTCTTTTAAATGACTGTAGCATATAATCTAGAACAAATGTTCAGGTTAGCGGTCCCATTTGACGGACGATTTCAGTGGGAATAAGTAATTTGCTTCAGGTTACGAGCGAAACATTTTGCGACTGAGATCCGGGCACGAATGTTTAATGTTGATTTAACAAGTATGCAATTAGATAAGTAATGACTTCACATCATCTTATTAAAGACAAGCTAATTTCTCTTATTCAAAAAATATTCGCTAGAGAAAATACTACATTTTTGGCATGAAATAATATTAAAGCGTTTTTCACTGACGGAAATTTAGACCATTATACTATGTGGACTTGCTATGAAGTTTGTGAAGCACTCATTTTCCTATTAGATAATATTTTCGTCAGGTATGGTACCACCGTTTTTAGAAAAATTGTTGGTATCCCTATGGGTACGAACTGTGCACCACTTGTCGCAGATTTGTTTTTTTTTTGCTATGAAAGGGATTTCATGTGGAATCTTTCACCAGATACCCAGGCAGAGGTTATTGAAGCTTTTAATGACACCTCTCGGTATCTGGATGACATACTGAACATTGACAACCCTTTCTTTCCTACTATGGTTCATAATATTTATCCTAAAGAACTTCGGCGTAATAAAGAAAATATATCTGATAATAACGCTTCTTTTCTTGATTTAGATCTCTCTTTTGAAAATGGTAAAATAATTAGCAAAATCTATGACAAGAGAGATGAATTTAATTTTGACATTGTTAATTATCCCCACTTGGACGGGGATGTTCCCCACGCAACTTCTTATGGGTTGTATCTGTCTCAACTTATTCGTTTTTCTAGAGCTTGTACTCGAGTTGAGGACTTTAATATTCGTAATCTTTGTATAACTAAAAAATTACTCAGTCAGGGTTACCGTTACCATAAACTTCGTAATACTTTTGCAAAATTTTATTATCGTAACCCTGATCTTCTTTCCAAATACAAATGTAATTTAAGGACTCTTCTGCGACAAGAACTATCACAACCTGACTTCTATGGTGATGTGATTTATAAACTTCGTAAGATTCTTGGTCATGATCACTTTCATACTATCTTTGATAAACTTGTTAACAAGTTTATCAAAAGAGGTTATGACCCTATCATTTTCCAACGTACTGCATGCTTGGTGGTGGACCCTTTTACAGTTCGCCACTATGCTTTCCTCTTTAATTGTACGATGACCGGACAGGCTGTGGACCCTATGATGACGCCTACCTAAAGCCTATTGGGACGGTGGCGTTTGATGTTTGTCCATGATCTTTCTTGTCGTGCCCTTAATGGTGTATTCTCTTACTGCTCTGGCTTCTGCCAAGTCATTGAGTACCTTCATTGTGGCTTTCTAGGCTATTGTTGTTGTTTTTTGTATTATATTTACACGAGCATATTTGTGTTTTACTTATATTGCCTATTGATGCTGCCTTGTTGGTTAGAGATTAGATCATGGCGGGGATTTCTTTATTTACACTGTCCTGTTTTAATGGGATGACAGTAGGGTAAGTGTGAGGTTTGGTGCACCCTAGAACCGGTTTAACCCCCCAGTGGCCTACTTTGCCACTGACCGTTCCAAGGCGGTAGCCCTATTGTCAACCCTTTTGTATTTGTGATTTTGTTTGCATTTTTTATTACTTTTGCCTTTTCGTTTGTCTGTTTGCGTGTTTGTTTTTGTGTTTTGTGGTTGACTGTCGTCCTTGAATGCTGCTTTCCCTGTCCGATATTTTTATCCTTCTTTATATATTCTACAAAATAGCATTACTTGAAATGTGTATTAAGAAGTCTAACGTCGATGACCTTTCTGATATTCGTTGATATGATATTCTAAAGAATGATTATAATACATTGCATGTGTTTTTGTTGGTGTTGTAAGGGTGCAACAAAGTAATAAACGCCCACGTTTAATTGCAATACCTACATCATTATCATATAAACGAGTGTGAGTATTTATATAATTAAAATAAAAAAGAAAGACGTGCTGATTTATTGTAGCGGTATTCTTTAGTGCCTGAAGTCTCTAGGTTATGAAACAACTCATAATGGGCTGAGGCAACATAACCATCTTGGTTTGGTATGATACATCGTTAAAGGTTAATTTGCAAATATAATTGACGACGACTCTTATAATTAATAGACATATACTGTTGTTCAGTTTCTCTGATGTAACCGGGTGCCAACACATGTTCGGAATGTATATTTGCAATTCTAAACTATATTTCGACAACAGTAACTGTTTCCAATTATGTGAGCAATTCGTTATTTCTCGAATGCAAATGAAAAATATAACAATAAACACTGGAATACAGGTCAAACTCTCACGTTAATCTAAATCTTAATGGACATAGACCATCTATTGATTTCTAGAATATCGAAGGACTGAACTTATTTAGATAAAGATGAAGACTATTTAAATGCTGTACATAACTTAATGTTTTCTTTCATATCTAGTTTGTTTGTGTACGAATGTGTCAGGGCCGGAGAGTTTGAATGATAGTAGTAGACGTGCGCATGGTGGTGTGTGTTAATTTTTATATTAACGTATAAACAATGACACTTATTGTTAATTGCATGATTAAGTCCACGAAGTTAACACACATCGATAGTTTCCACTAAGATACCCCGAATAAAGAGACATAAAATAGATCAAACAAGAATGTTTTTCATTTTTGGTGCAAGTTGTCCTAACCCGGTGCAGGATACGGCATATACGTTATACTCATTCATACTTATTACAAGGTGAGCACTTACCAGAATGTATACCCTGTTTTGCACCGTTAACGGTCAAACGCATCTTGTTGGAATGTGTAGACTTTGATACTATGCGTCAAATGTACTACAATGTAAATACTATGAAAGAGTTATTTGATATTATAGATACTATAGATTTTAGTCTTGTTTTAGATTTCCTGAAAGAAATCAGACTATATAATTAAATTTACAATATGTTCTTATATATATTTACTTGTTTATATACCCGTTGACGGGCAGTTGTTGATTTACATATATACCTTATATTACTACCATATCATACCTTATTTGAAAATAGTTTTATCTTTATTATATATTTACATTAATTTTTAATTACTACTTCATTTCTTCATCTTTTATCAGTTTTTGCGCACAATATGACCTATTTATGATTCGACGTGCCGTAAAACACCACTAAATTCTTTCCTACATTCATTAAAACGGGTTTTATCAATCTTAAAAATGTTGTTTGTAGTAAAACGGTTGAATTTATAATGATTCAATTTTCTTTAATGGTGTTTATGCATGTATAAACTTTGCTGAATCAAATACATGTAGAGTAAAGTCCAGTTAAAAGTGTTTATTTTCAATTTGTACATGTGTCAAGTATGACATTTCCGCGCAATTTAACATGAAAAAAGTATGAATGAAACAAATTGGAAATCGTCGAGCACGATAAATGCAAAGAATCATTGCAGTCTTTGTTTGATTGAGACATTTCAAGAACGGTAGTGAAAAGTGCTTGCTACCGTTCACGCCCTCTAGCCACAGGTTGAGCAGAGCTCAATATTTAAAATGCTAAAAGTACAGAAATTTGAGCCATTCTTTGAAGGCAAGCCATTCTTTGAAGGCATTATGCATAAACTCTATCACAAATTAAATTAATCTAATCCTATACTCTATATCGAAACATTCCATGATGTGGATATTGTCGGAGATTGTATTAACAGCTGTATCTGACTGAAAATATGTGTGAGTCGGCTTTACAAACATTCTTATTAAAGAGACGAGCAAAACATTATAAATATGTGTTGAGATGTGCATATATAATGCAGAATGTATCTATATAATAACTACTTGCTGAACAAATAGTTAATGGGATGTACGTATGCAAATATTTGAAATATTGAAACTGCGGCGTACAAAATAAAAAATATGTCTATATTCCCATCAATTATTAAATCTCAATTTAAATTGTTTTAAAATACTCATTTTTCTATCAATTATTATAAGTTTATCTCAACGCAGTGTCGAACTCACATAAAACACAATTGATTACATTTATGTGCATATTTTACTGTTGTGTCCCGGGCAGAGTGTTGATGTTTCACTGTATATTGCGCATACAGCCTACGGTTTATTTAATGAGTTTTGTTCCTTATAAAAAAAAAAATTATTACTTGCAAATTGAACATTTTCCTAAAGTTATAACGAAGGGAATAAGCAGTAATTGGTTTATTTACGAATTACTATAAAACCAGTCAGATCACTTATTATGACACTAATAACATTTGTTTATGCTTTACAGTGAAATGGTGTTTCTCAGCAGTGAAATAAAAAGTGTCATCACGTGATCCCGCCTTAATTCCAATAATCAGTAGAAAAGCTTATATAAGCAGGATTGTATAACGTATATTTCGACCATAAAACATGTTTAAAAAACATTTTCTACTGAAAAATGCGATAACGTGTTTAAAATTACCAATCAAATTTTTGAAGTTTACAATATGCAAACTTTTTGAGCCGAAATTAAGGTTTTATTTCATACACCATCCAACTGTTTTTCGGAAAAGGGGTTGGGTTGGGTATGAACGTTAATACTCGGACCACGTAATGATTTAATACCCGTGAAATACAGAATTTAACTTTTTCAATTCCGGAACTACAGTTTTCAATGTCGAAAATAACTGTTTTTAGAAAATTACATTTGAATTCAATGTCAAACGAGTTGGCAAAATGATAGAATTCGAGGCTCTTGCCGAGCATTATATCATTTTTGCTAACGAGTTTAATAAATTCGATAATGATAATCATAATTCTAAAGACATGATTGTAGCAAAAAGAATAAAAGTATATTTCAATGATATTATAACTCTTCCTGTGGTGTTCGATTTAAGTATAACCCGTAGGCCTCTTTTGAGGATGATATTTTTGAAACGAATGCGTGAGTAATTTTATTATCTTTTTGCTGTTTTTATCAGTGGAAAAGAGCACAAACCAACTGTCTTACTCGCTAAAATAAGAAGTTAATTTGTCATGAAAATATTTTGATTTCTTACTATTTAGACTAGGCATCATTAATAAGTAGTTTCTATGGTTTTAGTTTTCATATCCATATATACATGATGATCTTCGTGTTGTACTTATATTGCCTTTTAATGCTATCTAGTTTGTTAGAGGTTTATCTTAATTGGGATGTATTGTTTTATACTGAACCGTTTTATTGGAATGACAAAATGGTAAGTAGTGAGGTGGTTTGTTGCACCCTAGACTCCGGTTTAAACCCCAAGCGGCATTATTTGACCTTGACCGTTCCAAGGCGATACCCATATAGAGAAGCCCTCGGCACATCCTCGGACTTCATTTTTTTCTCCATCCTCACCTGATAAACTGGATACGATCAGGCACTAACATGATATTATATTTATCATTGCTGATCGTTTAAAATCATTTAATTTACCTTTTTTCCATTTTTTCCACATTTTCCACATTTTCTTCCGTTCAAAACTACCCAGACATTATCAAATTTACCGTGACGTCATCAAAAGAAGTGCACCTGACGGGATCGGAACGCAACTGCCGAGATATGGTTTTATCTCAGGCACCCTGTTTCTCGGCAGAATTTGTGCAGATCGACATAATAAATTGTCAACTCTTTTATGTGTGTAATATCGCATACATTGCTTCGGTTTTACCTCGAAATTGTTTTTTGTTGTGTATGTGATTTTCAGGTTGCCTGTGTTTTGTGATTGTAGATATCAAAATCGAACAGAAAATATGCAGCATTCAAGGACCACAGTCAACCAAAATCACGCACATAAACAAACAACAATTTTAAAGATGACTAAAAGGCAAGACACGACAAAACAAACATAAAATTGTTGACAATAGGGCTACTGCCTTTGAACGTTCAGTGGTAAAAAGGGCCGCTAGGGGTTTAAACCAGGTTCTAGGGTGCACCAAGCCTCGTTCTTACCCTACTGTCATCCCAATAAAACGGGACAGTGTAAATAAAGATATCCCCGCCAGGTTGTATTCTCTAACAAACAATGCAGGATTTATAGGCAATATAAGTATAACACATAAATGATCATGTAAATATTAATATAAAAAACACATAGAAAGCCACAAAGTACTCAGTGACCTGGCAGAAGCCAGAGCAAAAAGAGAACAAACCATTAAGGGTACGACAAGACAAGATTTAAGACAAGCATCAGACGCTACCGTCCTTTGCGAATTTAGGTTGACGTTATCATAGGGTCCACGATCTGTCCTGTCATCGCACAATCAAAGAGGAAAGCATAGTGGCGAACTGTAAATGGGTCTTTCCACTAAACATGCTGTACGTTGCAAAATGATAGGGTCATAACCTGTTTTGATAAGGTTCCTTTTTGACGTGTATATATACCTTTAGAAATATTAATTTTATGGTAAACTTGAACCACATAACAACATTGAAATCATGCGTCGTGTGCATCCTTTGATTGGTTGAATGATTAATTGTTCAGTATCTGCCTTGTTTATGTCGTCCAATTAATCAACTGTTTCATTAAGGTTACATCTGTTAAACATACATTCTAATGAATGCTTAAAATGTTAAAATGTAACAGGTAAAGACGTTTTTCTGTTCATATTGCAGTTGTATATGTAATAAAAGGTTGCTATAAATTAAAAACTCACGGCATAAGCAATTGGGAATAATTTACATTGCTAAACTTAACTACCACATAACCATAAAGGTAAGTGATATGTCATTACTTAATTCCATAATCACATAAAATAGTATTATTACAGCAGCTTTTAAGAAACAAGCAATAACTTATAAGTATCTTTTCGCATACCTTGCTTCTTATTTATCTTTGTAATTGTTGTCTGTTTCTATGTGTTTTCGGTTGATTCTAGTCTTTAATGATTCATTTCCTGTTCGACATCTATATCTACAGATACTACTTGTAAGGTGTACCGTAAGTAAATCAAATGCCATTGTGTCCAATGCAATATTGTCCAAGCTTTCTAGTTAGTCATTTTCCAAAATGAAATTCAAACTAAGATTCATTTACATATTCTTAGTCATGAGACCTGCCTCACTAGAAAACGGCTGAGAATAGTAGGGGTTATGTGGCATATACTAAAATAAAATTCTGATCTTTGTTGACACCGTGAACAAACTGCATTCATTCGTCACCTCTTAAATGTGTTCTACTTTCACTTTCAAAACTTTCAAGTTGATAAATAAAATCATCATACAACCATGGAAATGGTTCTTAGCTATCACAAACAAGTCAATAAAGTCATTTCAGCCAGAAAAACAGGCCTTAAATACTCAAAAATGCCTTTTATCACAAAAAAAGTTAGGGATTATATATTTGATAACTCCTTTCGACTACACCAGGCATGAATGCCTCAGTGATTTACTTCTCCTGTATACCTATACCTGTTAATGCCGTCACAGGAATGTATGATGTAACTAATCCAGTATTCAGTTAGTTTTCATATATACTCGGTAAAACAAATTAATGGATCAGCCGTTGCAATTAAAGTAAACAGTAAAATTGTTAACCGGAATATACATACAACTATTACAATACATATATCGTTACATTAATACACGTTTTATACATGAAAAGCCAAAGACGTTTTTAAATTCGAGCGAAAAATTACTGAGATATGTTATCACAAATCGCGTAAGGGTCATTACTGAAAACGCCTAAAACTGTATAATAGCGGTGGACCTATAGACCATGGGCTACTCAACTTTTCGGTACCAACTCAGCTGGCAAATTGTAAATGCTACCACCTTTTAGATATATCTTAGTAAAAACGAAATAGCCAGGATAGTTTTTCTGAAACGGTAGCTTAACACGTTATTTTTGGGCAAAAACATCCAAATTTGAACAAAAATCGCTAAAAACTGTATTAGCAATATTATTAAAAAAAAAAATGTCAAATAAATTGTTCCATTTATCCAGCGAGAGCAGACGAGACAACCATTTCTAAATAAAATAAACCATGTTATCACATCTTCCAATTTTCAAAGTGCACCATTGTAAAAAGGCAAAGATATTCTTTCAATTTTATGTGGTTTTGAAATAATCTCAATGATATAGTATGACATTGACGGACTTTCTCTGTAAATTTGTTATAACCGGCAACTATATTGTGGATGTGTTAAACATAACTGAGTGACTATTTTGCATAGAAACATTGCCAAACAAAACCAATTGATCATTATCATGTCTATATTCGAACACAAGTGGTCCAAACCAAATAACAAATCTAATAAACTGTTCATCTGAACTTTTCACCATACCACGTTTCAGTTTACAATGTAAGTGCACGCTTTTCATGTGTAGCATGTGTGTATTGAAGGCACATGGGATATAAAATATATATTTAACAGTTGTGTACTATTAAAACTATGCTATACTTATATTCAGTGTGAAGGTGAATTTGACAATAGTATATACTTCAATGATGGAATCAAGGGCTGATAATCACATAGGCTTTAGCATATGTTCAGTAAATAACGAGAAGTGTGTTCCACGGAACACTTTTGTAGATGTCATGTGCTCATTTAACGTTATGAGCTAGGTCACGTTGCAGGTAAAGGTTTAATGGAAAGGGGCATAACTTTGCCGAAATGAAAAACAAAGTTATTAGACATGTGTAACGACATTCCTTGGGGTGAGATGAAGATATTTATGAAGTTTCATGAACATAGGTGAAACATTGTTCAAGTGAGTTCAGGTTGCAGGTTATAGGGAGTACATCAGGCTTTTCATGGGGGTCTAGGTGTCCGACTTAAAATTGAAAAATATTAATATTTTCTATTCTACATGGCCAAAACATAATGAATGAGCCTAAAAATTATCCATTATTTGCAAAGAAATTCATTCTGCCCAGTAATACGTGCTATCCTAGGTGACGCACCAGGGTTCATTTCAGCATTTTACGTCCGATTCCGTCCTAGCTATATGGTGTTTTCAAAGTTTAGACATTAACAAAATGGTTCTAACATCATATTTTGATTGATATAAGTTTTTTATCATGAATTGGAACAATTTTATATTTTAAGATGTTTCCAGAAAAATCCTGATGTACCCCCTTTAAAGCGTGACGAACAGACGGACGAAGACGACGATTGAAGACAGACTATGGACAAAGCGATCCCTACCTGTCTGCCATGCTACGAAGGTGACACAAAGACAAATAAAATGGAACTTTGAATTGTAACATTTCCGTGAATCATCTTTTAATATTAGCTTAATTTTTCTAATTAAAAACTTAAAAGTGTACTTTATTATCTCCTTTTATAGCAACACATTTATTACAGAGAGGTCACACGTTTATATTATTTCGTATTGTTTCGTATATATAGAATCTAAAAAACTATATTTACATGTAATTTGTTTAAAAATAATAAATGTATTCTAATTTGTTTGGTTATCTTTACCTTCTTTCGATAGAATTTACGTTGAATGATTAAAATGGTTGAATGTTTGATTCCATATGTTTTTATACGTTTTTAAGGGTTGAACTATTGAACTGTTATATGTTTACATGACTTACGTAACCATTTTGAACTCAATCAAATACACAAAAACAAATTTAGTGGAGTTAATCCATGCCACACATCTATTTTTATATCAATTTAGAACATTTTCTTAAAAATTAACTCCCTTTATAAAACAATAATTTTACACGAACTAATAACACTATCCTGGCTTAAAAGAAGCGTAAGACATTGACCTTTCCGAAAATGCGTATCAAATTTTGCCAGCTTGAGTGGTACCAATATGTCAAAATTTGGGTAGCAGCAGACGGCCTACTACGCAATATCGAATGTAATGCATACATTTTACTTTTACACGGAATCTTGCGTATTTTGCGATATTCTTTCTCTATCGTTATTCTTTCAATTTAAAATCGGCTTTCTGGCTTAAGCTGTTCATAAGTGCCTCTATCCAGTGGTGTACGTATTTCAAAATTACGATTTTCATTGTGTCTCATTTATTTTTGAAAATTTGCACGATTCTGACACTGATCCCTAGGTAATTTATGACACTAATTCTCTGTCAATTTCTTCTCCAGTTTAATAACATTTTCGGGTTATATCTATCAAATCCATCTTTCCAATGGTGTATGCATTATAACATTACGACGCCTGTTCCATTGTTTAACATAAACTACCAACTCTGGTTCATGTCTTTCTTTACCCAGTATATATGAGTAGATATAATATCAGAGTACAATTTTGACCAAATACCTTCGTAAGAATATTATTCGTTTACCATGGACTATTTTATTCTATTTGTTTTAAGCACGAATTAAAAAAACATCACTTGTTATCGCAAAACATCACTTGTTATCGCAAAACATCAATAAACAGTTACAAGGTATTCATTGTTTAAAGGGACACACGGCAATCTTGATTTTTTAAAAACTCACGGCGTCCCGTTAGTTTTTCTTTTCACTTGCATTTGTTCAATCATTAATAGTAATTGTTAGAATAGTTCAAAGCAAATTATTTTTACATATTACTAATTTTTTATAATAGTGCATCAATAATATGTTTAACAATTTGGTAAAATAGTGAAGAAAATTGAAATCTCAATTTTTTATTTAATCATATGCAAGCAGTTTTAAAGTCAAAATGACGCAGGATATCTAAATTGAGGAGCAAATTTTAATGTTTCAATAAAACTCAAGATTGCGATGTGTCCCTTTAAACAACGAATTCAGAGGAAGGGAGGTGCAACCAGTTGATTTTTACTTGTCGACAGGGTGTAGGATTTTGATCTCATAATGAGTTCGACAATCTGAAAAAATAGCTATCATGGAAAGGATCTTGATGAACTGGTAGTTGTGTCTGGTACGTTCAGACTATCGTTTCCTATGGTAATGACTAAAACAAGACTACTTTATTTATATTGATCCTTTTCCAGCGCAAGGTTGGAAATCGAGAGTGTCGGTAACTAAAAAATAAAGTCTGGAATCTGACTCACATGCTCTGATTCATATGTCAGAGAGTCATATTACTGTGGTGAGGGAGCTCAGCAGTAGAGGCACTTATGTTGAGGTGTTTAAGACAAACGTCATATTTCAATGGATCATTAGTGCTAATTCGTAATGACCTTTTGAGTATTTTAATCCAAGCTGTATGCATTAAAGTAGCATACCGCTTAATCTGGTGCTAGCGACCTGAGAGTTGTTGCTTCTTATATTGCCTCCCATTAACAAACTCAATAAAAGTATTAACAAACTCAATAAAAGTATATCTAAAAGTAACGGAAAATGTAGCATCCAAGGACCACAGCCGAAACGATTCTGCTATTTATCTCTCTTACGTTTGTTCGTTGCTTTCACGGGACCTCTTTTTGAGAATTTGTTTTTAAAATGAAAGTAAAATAGAATGAGGTGTAATTACGAGGCTATATCCTGTTATTGCTTTTCATTGTAATAAATGAGATTATTATTATAATTATTTTATACTTAATTATTATAAGTAATGGTTTTATAAACCTGAATTCTACACAAATTAACATTATTATTGGTTTACAAGGAAAAGCAAAGACCTTCTTATAATAACAACATCTTCAATGACAGCGTATGCATGTTTTGTTCCAAACGAGTATGAAAAATATGCATCATAAACAAAATACCTAAAGTTTTTAAAGTTAATGTGCATTTTACTGTCAAAATAAAACATATTTTAAATAATGCTTCAATATTGACAGGCACATATTAACAAAACGAAGTACGAGTATACAAATCGAACAGGAAAAGTAGCATTCAAGGACGACAGTCAACCACAAACACACACAGAAACAAGAACATGAACAACTTTAAAGACGAATAAAAGGCAAAACAAGACATCACAAATACAAAAGAGTTGACAATAAGTTTCAAGGGTGCACTAAACCTTACCTTTACCCTAATGACCTCCCATTAAACGAGACAGTGTAAATAAAGATATCCCCGCCATGTTATAATCTCTAACAAACAAAGCAGATTAATAAGTTTGTATAAGGCTTTAGTAAATTGCTAAGACAATAGATAAGAACACATTCAATTTAAACTCACGAGGGAGATAAGAATTAAGTTCATCCAATGAATAAATATCGAACTCACCATTATACCATTGGCCTAGGCGGGGTGATTTTATGATAAACGATATTTTAACTGATAACCTGTATGCAATGCACTTTAATCTTATATGTAACAGTGTTTTTTTTGTGTGTTTTTTTTCAACGTGGGATCTTTGTTTAGACGCATGTCTTACAAATTGGTTTAACAACACGCTTTAAATTGTTTAATAAGTCGTGCAGAAAATTACGTTGAAAGAGTTCAAGGCAAAAAAACGTGTAATTTCGGTGGCGTTATCGACTCGGAGATAATGTGTTAATATTGTAAACGTATATCTTTACAGAGAGGTGTGGTTTGGAAAGTATGTAAGATAGTGAAGATAGCATCTTCGGTATAGTCATGTCGTCATGTTATGCTGTCAATATATGTCAGTAAAATATACTGATGAATGGAGTGCTAAAGTTGATGCATTATAGAATACCTCTGTGTAAATAGGTGCTATTTTATTATATATCGATGTTATATTAATGACCGGACATTAGGTTTGTCGTTATGATCGCTTGTAATACATCAGGTAATAACACGATGCTTTTCGTTTAAATGTGAAAATAACAGCTTTTTTATCACGATTTTTATTGGCGGTTGATAAGTTGGTGCGCGTGACTGCACTAATTATTGCGTGCTGCCTATTTAGTGATAGAAATGATACAACATACCAAAACAAATGGATAGTCTAGTGGGTATACCTTCAGTTATTAAGAACAAATAAAAGCGCAAGGGGACCGGTTAAAATCCCATTCCCGCCAACTATTTTTGTTTATTATATTTGTAAATGTTACTTGTACAAAGGCTAGATCAAATGTGATATTTCGACGTTTTGGATGTTCGTCGAATTGAAACTACTTCACCCGTGACTCATTCATGAATATTCATGAGTTAGTACCAGTTAAAATATAGCTTCAGTAGCATTAAGCTGTTGTGTTAACATTGGAACAAAAGGTATCTATCAATAAAAGTTACATTAACGACCAATGATCATACTAAGTTTCATAAATCAAGCCTTGCGCTTTTATTTTCTATGATAATGCTTAGCAGTTATCAAAAAACAAACAAGAAACTAAACTGCAACGCTAAATACGTTAAGTGTTTAAGCTACATTTTAAAGCATATCAATAACAGCATTGCTGATGACAACTGAATCTAACCAAGCACGTGTTTAGACAAATATAGATCCCACACAATTGAAGAGTTTCGGGACGGATAGACGGACGGATACTCGGATGGACAGACGGACATGGCTAACGCTATATGCACTCTCACCATTCAATGGTTGGAGCATAACAAATGAACAGAACATGTAACATTCACAGAGGGCAGGTAACCAATAACGCGTATCTAAAACTAATGCGACAAAGGGTTGACAATACGGTGATCAGTGAAAAACAATGAGTCTTAAAACCAGATTCTAAATGCACAAAACCTCGCTACATTTACCCTATTGTCATTACTTAAATGGGACAGTTAAAATAAGGAAATCCTCGTCTGGCTATATACCTCAAACAAAAGACCTAGATTACAGAAAGCAAAATCAATGTATAGGATAGTCTATGAGGAGAAATCTTCACCATTCAGAAACCTAAAGGGAGGGAACGTAGCGACTGACCGCGGTTTCTTAATATCCGACTTAGTGTTTGCCATAGTTTTTATCGATAGTCCCTATATAGGTTACGCTCTTCACCGCGAAGACTGCATTTAGTAAAATCTTCATGCAAATATTTATAAATCTGAGACAATTGATTGGTTGAAGAAGTAGGGCAAACACTAAAGTGTAATCGAATTGACTAACGTACCTGCACAAACACGCAACAGTACACGTCCCAGAACCATCCTGCACTTACAAAATAATTATACAAAATTGACATACGAATTGCGGTAACTTCATTTGTTCATTTGTTCATCTTATTCACCTCTTAAGGCACGCACACTAAAGGAGAACTAATAGATGTCAATATAGATATAAGTACTAGAATGATAATATTCAAGTTAAGTTAATTTGCAATTTTAGTTAAGGTTTAAGATTACGTGTGTCAGTAGTCTTCATAAAAAGAAAGAACTATAATCTATTTCATTTGAGAAAGTATAATTAAAACAAATATGTATTCTATTCAAATATGCTAATACAAACATAAAACATCACTATATCAAATGTTAACTGTCTGCAGTTTTTTAAGTTAAAATATATACTGTTCCTTTAGATATAAAGAAGCTTGGAATATGATGTCAACAGTATTATAGAAGAAATTACATAATAACAAGAAAACAACAAAGCATGTTTGGTAAAATAAGTAAACGTGCATACACTCGCTTGTAAACAAAACGTCCACTGTGTTGCTATGCACTGCCCTGTCTTTAAAGTTCTTCGGCCATATTTTGTTTCATGAACATTTATATGTTTATTTAAATCGAAATCAATACACAACAATAGATATTTACAATTCACACATTGTAATATCTGTGAAAAGCGAGAATATGATTTTATTTGATGACGTAGAAAACGTTGAACAGGTAAATTAATCCACAGGTAAATGTATTATCAATTAGTGCATACGAATTTACAAGCTCCGTTTACTTTCAATAATGTAACAGGAAACGATGTAACAGGAAACATCAATATTCGCCCATATTGGCGTGTAGTACTTGTTCGTGATTGGTGCATTTTTCTGTTCATGTCAAAGAAAGTATGTCACGTGATGTAAACAATATTGATTTCATTGTGAAAATTCCCATTATGTAATCACAGTATGTTTGTTTCAAATAAATGTTTTTCGGTGAAAATCAAATGTTAGAACCTATTTTATTCAATGCGTATGCAATAAAAAGGTTATTAGATTTATATTGGGATATATGCACTCGTTCTTTTGCGCATAAATATAAAGTCGCGCAATATTAATACGCAAATTAACTCCTGCATATATCTCAATACAAATCTAATAACTATACTTATCTGGCAATAGTTGTGCAGCTATACAATTCAGATTTCAGATTTACCTCATTTCCCCGTGCAGTCACGCAGTGGTAAAAGTAGTATCTACGTCGTGCAAATATTACTTTTTTTTACATACAACTTAGTAGCGGATTTAAATATATGTTTCTCTCCGGGACTATCAAGAAAAGTGCCTATGATCTTTAAGAGTTAAATTTGTTAATTGATAATACTGCAAAAATGGACGGCCATTCATCTTTAAGCATTGCAGGGGAGGAATAAAACATACAATTTTGATTTGATACCTCTCTGTAAATTGTTAGATTATTCAGTGAAATATATTGCTACTGCAAAAAAAATAGTTATCGCAAACTTGTTTTAGTACGTTCCGTAATTGTGTAAAAGTTTCTTTGTTTCTGATCTTATCAGCGCCATCGGTGTTTTGTTCTCTCATCACAGCAATGATTTAATATTTTGCATTTGCTATCATAATACAAATTCCTGTGAAATGTGTTTCTTCGATCATAGACATATACTTATTATCCCGGTAATACATCGTACACCGGACATAGCTGCTAAAGTGATCAGAAAAGTATAGAAAATGGTGATTTGTTTCTACCCAGTGTAAGTTTACACCTAATTGACATATATTTATCAAACCGAATGAACATCGTATCAGTTTTTCAGTTACTTGAATGTTTAATTGAGTCCCGAAAGATGTCGATACAGCCAGCACTTTTGAAATTCTGAATCATACGATTTCATCATTTTCATACTAACTATGTGTGTTTCAAAATTTGGCCTTGTAGGTTTTCAAATTAGTGTATTATTTGCCAAATAGCATGTACGTTAGTGTACAGGGTATAGCATTATTGTGTACAAGGGATAGGTAAATGACAAAATTTAGTGTACGGGGTATAGTTTGAGAAATTTTATATAACGAGAGAAACATACTAGATACGTTTTATTATATCAGTTAATATAAAATCTGTAAATACACTTGACAGATGTCCTAACGACAACCAACAGATTTTTGTGTGATATTACTTATAAAATATCAAAAGTACGGTGACTTGTCAAGTAAAAGTAGTAAAATACATGATTTTAAGCAAAAATAATGCATTCTTAACACATTGATGGTGATAGCTCATTTTTCTCTAATTTTCGAATTAATTAATATCGCATAAATGATAAGTTTATACAAAATGGAAAGAATAGTCAATGTCTAATAAACATGTCAAATAGTAAAGCATTGAAAGCTTCAACGAAAATTCATAAAATTAAATCATTTAAAATCCACAACACATGTATAACAGCCTGACAAAAACGTTCTTACTGCAATGAGATTTGTTTTCCATATTTGTACTACTTAAAGGGACAGAATCTTATTTGATTATCAAACTTTGGGAGTATAGGTTTTATGGAAAGCCGCAGGGGACCCCCGATATTTGTTTTTTTTACTATATTTTCTATTTGATTTTTCTTTGGTGCATTTTTCTCTCGCCGAAGTTAATTTTTCACATCTTCGATTAAATTCGGTACAGTACTATCTTCGGCGCATTTTTCTTTCGCCGAAGTTATTTTTTCACATCTTCGATTAGCTTCTGTACTAAAAATTCATCGGCGTACACACGACAATGTTCGCCGAAGATTTTCTAGTACCAAAGTTAATCGAAGATGTGAAAAATTAACTTCGGCGATACGCCGTAGGGGACCCCCGAAGATATTACTTTTCATGCCCCCACATAGTGGGAGGCATATAGTAATCGCATTGTCCGTCCGTCCGTGCGTCCAAAATCGTATCTCAGCCATTCCTCGGAAACTACTGAAGGGAATTTCGTCAATCTTCTCACAAATGTTCATCACTATGAGAAGGTGTGTCGCGCACAAGAATAATGACCGTATCTCAAAGATCAAGGTCACTCTTGGAGGTCAAAGATAAAAACATCATGAAAAAAAATCATGTCTCAGCCATTACTTGAAAACTACTGAAGGGAGTTGTGCCAAACTTCACACAAATGTTCATATAGAAAATACAGTAAACAAAAAATGTGTCCATGGGACACAGATGCCCCCACTACAAACCATCTGCCTGCCTGTGACCTTTCCCTTTGAGGCACTGACATGATTCTTGCACAATACACACTTTCTCATTTATGATGAACATTTGTGTGAAGTTTGATGAATTCCATTCAGTAGATTTGGACTAAAGGCTGACATGGAAAAAATGACATTTGAACTCCAACTGTGACCTTGACCTTTGAGGCACTGACATTATTCTTGCACTCGACACACTTTCTCATTGTGATGTACATTTGTGTGAAGTTTGACGCAACTCACTTCAGTAGTTTCAAAGTAATGGCTGAGACATGATTATATTTACGATATTTTAACCTTTGACCTCCAAGTGTGACCTTGACCTTTGAGACACGGACATGATTATTGTGCGCGACACACCTTCTCATTGTGATAAATATTTATGTGAAGATTGATGAAACTCCCTTCAGTAGTTTTCAAGTAATGGCTGAGACACGAATTTCTTTACGATTTTTTTACCTTTGACCTCCATCTGTGACCTTGACCTTTGAGGCAATGATATGATTCTTGCGCGCGACACACCTTCTCAATGTGGATGAACATTTGTGTGAACGTTTGACGCAGTTCCCTTCAGTACTTTCCAAGTAATGGCTGAGACATGCATTGTTTTACTATTGTTTACCTTTGACCTCCAAGTGTGACCTTGACCTTTGAGGCACTGACATGATTCTTGCACGCGACACACCTTCTCAATGTGATGAACATTTGTGTGAAATTTGTCGCAGCTTCCTTCAGTACTTTCCAAGTAATAGCTGACATGAATGTTTTCATGATTGTTTTACCTTTGACCTCCAAGTGTGACCTTGACCCTTGAGATACGGTAATTATTTTTGTACGCGACACACCTTCTTATAGTGATGAACATTTATTTGAAGATTGACGAATTTTCCTTCAGTAGTTTCCGAGGAATGGCTGAGACACGATTTCGGACGGACGGACGGACAAAGCGATTACTATATGCCTCCCACTATGTGAGGGCATACAGAATTAATAACTTCGGGGTCCCCTACGGCGTACGTGCATCTTCGATTAACGTCGGTACTAGAATCTTCGGCGTACATTCTTGTGATTTTCTAGTACCGGAGTTAATGATGTGAAAAAATAACTTCGGCGTTAGAAAAATGTGCCGATGATAGTACCGAAGTTAATCGAATGTATGAAAAAATAAATTCGATACGTTTATACAGTTTGGCAGATTTCGATTCAATTTGGCAGAACGCATCAGTATGAGGTATAATTTCGCATACTGTCATCATGTTCTGGTTCATTTTCTTATGACGGATGTATTGCCCAAAGCAAACATTGTCTGCTTTTCATCTGCTGAACCCTTATTGAGATTTTAATAAAATGTCTCAGGAAACATCAGAAATGAAAAAAGTCAGCCGTTATAGGTCTGACGCAACAATGAATACCTAGGTGCATAATTGCACACGCTATTAAACATTTGTGTGAAGTTTCATGAATGTGAGTCATATACTTTAAGCTGAACGCGCGAAACAAGTTATCGGGCAGTACATATTCCTACATTGGCTCAGCCAGGGGCCGTAACTCATGCATTACATGTCTGACAAATATAGTTGCTTTATATCAATACTTAATATTTGTGTTAGGTTTCATAAATGCGGGGGCATTAGTTTTCGTTGAGCACGCGGCACAAGTATTTTGGACTGTACGGGCGTACATACGGACGAACAATATCGAATCTATATGCTCGCACTCCCTCCCCACACCCCACCACCAACCCCGCAACCCCGAGTGGGGACATTGAACGAGTTATATATCGCCGTTTGGTCCTGTTTGGTCCCTAATCCCTTAGTGAATGTAGACATATTACAAAGAATGTATGAGATTGTGACAACCGATTAGCAATACTGTCAAGCTTGTTAAAAGTTAAATATGCTCTAACTCTAGGTTATAGAGGAGTGAATACAGAGACTTATGTCATACATATATAATTATATAATTCCATCGTTACTTAAAACTGCTATACCCTTGTTGCTCTGGCCACAGCCCAGTCATTATAATCTCCCGACGAAGTCAAATTTAAGGGATATAGATCTTATCGAGACGACGTGCAAAACCCAACACTTGGGTCTGCATCTTTAAGATCAATGTCATAAAGGTCATCATAAAGGTCATTTACTTATCATATAATAAGGTCCATTTTGTGCCTAATCCAAGACTATTACATGCATGGAGGGATTTTGAAATAAATGGGCACAAATACTAATCTCATCGAGACGACGTGCAGAAACCAACATCACCTGTATCTTCAAGGTCAAGGTCATAAAGGTCATACTTAATCAGGTCGGCCCATGTTCTCTCCTTTGCATCAGTTATAAATTACTTGTAATATTCTAGTCTATTCGTATTTGGAACGAAGTGTTAAATACGTTAGCTGACTAGGGAGCGTACCCTCTTGTTTGATTGAATTTAATATTGTATGTTTTATATTTATATAAGTTGTTGTGTTTCATAGAGAGTAATTCTTTATTTAGAATGTCTTTTTTCATGTGCAGGAAATCTCTATAAGTAATATGTAACCGTGTTTAGATGTATGCACTATATAATGTAAAGCAGTTAAAGATTGTATTAATTTCTCGAATCTTTTGATATAATATGTAAAGTATATAAGGTCAGATAAATGTGTTCTTTGTTTCACATGAGCTTTTTCGTTTTTAAAGCTTGCTTAAGCAATTGAATTATTTCACGTCTTGTCACATTACCCTCTATTCAAAGAACTACGCGAGGCCAATGGGGAAAAAAAGAAAAAAGTCGGCAAGTGGGGGTGGAGGTGAGGGTGGGGAGGTGGAATAATGAACATTACAATTTACACAATTTATATAAACAAATCTGGTGCCCGGCATTGAACTATGATGTTTTATTGCACTATATAATGTAAAGCAGTTAAAGATTGTATTAATTTCTCGAATCTTTTGATATAATATGTAAAGTATATAAGGTCAGATAAATGTGTTCTTTGTTTCACATGAGCTTTTTCGTTTTTAAAGCTTGCTTAAGCAATTGAATTATTTCACGTCTTGTCACATTACCCTCTATTCAAAGAACTACGCGAGGCCAATGGGGGAAAAAAAGAAAAAGTCGGCAAGTGGGGGTGGAGGTGAGGGTGGGGAGGTGGAATAATGAACATTACAATTTACACAATTTATATAAACAAATCTGGTGCCCAGCATTGAACTATGATGTTTTTTATTGTATCATACAAATTCTACAATCTCACACTTATATAGCGTTTTAAAGGAGAGAAACAAAGGAACTACTTATTATTTCGAATGCACCATTAGACCCTCTGTTACCTTGTAAATTCAGCAGGGAATCGCTAAGATTTGATTATACAATTAGTATTGCTTTATATGCAGACAATTTTGCCTGATAAATCCGCCCATTTTTATTATACTATCCAATACATGGTCGATCATGTATGTTTATCCCCAGTACACTAAAAATCAATCCCCGTGCATTGATTTACGATTTATAGATATCCCAGTAAAGTGCATCGCAACATATAACGTCAATTATCAAGTTTCAAAACTACACATGCTCATTTTCACATAGATAAAGTTGATATGATATATGAACAAATTTGCCGATTCAAAATTCGATAAAATACATAAAAGCGGAACAATAACAAAATATTGGCACAAATACGCATCGTTCGTACGTGATCAGGACACATTGTTTTAATTATTTAAAACAATCACGAAATATATGACACTTTTCATATATTGCTGCTTACTTCAGCTACATTCAGCTTTTTGCTCCCACCGTTGGTTTGTACTAGTACTATATAATAACACAAGAATATAGAAATAAACTTACGTCGATCAGCAAAACATATCATATTTCTGATCACTTCAGCTATATCCGGTGTACCGTGATTATGATATATGATGCATTAGAAAATATATAGATATTGTTTGCGCGCGCGTATAATTGTGCACACTGGGAACGTTTTAAACATAATATCGTTTAAATATTGAAAATTCCTGAAAAATAATTCGTTTAAATATTAATGTTTAGTAAAGAATAATAACGCACGTGAACACGTATTTTGGACGTATTTAATACGTTTTAAAAAAGAGAAGAAAGATGATCCATAGAAAACAAAGCACCCAAACTCAATAGACCATAGGTTTGCCATGTAACATAATCCAAATCAAATGAGCAAATTAAATATCCAATGAAGAATTGAATTGAACTGGGTTTTACGGCGCACTAACACAAGAAAGGTTATATGGTGCAAAAAAGGGATGAACATGCCAGGCTCATCCTCCATTTACATCTTGATACAAATATGGAGAATAGGCCTAGAACCTTATAACCTGCAGAACTGCAGAGTTGATGCAAATTCTATTGTAGACACTCCATTTACGATGGAGCACCCAAACTCAATAGACCATAGGTTCGCCATGTACCATAATCCAAATCAAATGTCCAATGAAGAATTGAATTGAATTGGGTTTTACGGCGCACCAACAAAAGAAAGTTATATGGGCCAAACAGGGATGAACATGTCAGGCTCATCCTCCATCTACATCTTGATACAAATATGGAGAATGGGCCTAGAACCTTATAACCGGCAGAACTGCAGAGTTGCTGCAAATTCTATTGTAGACACTCCATTTACGATGGAGCCACGTTTCCACATTTGCATATGCGGTGTCATGAAGAAGACCTTGAATGAGCATGATAAACAATGACAAAATGAACATGAAGTGGGGTCCTACACCCCTCTGCCCCTAGCGGGATTTGCAGTGGTTGTATTTTACCCAGGCAACCACACAAGATGAAATGACATATGAAAAGTGGCATTAAATTGGGTTTTAAGGCGCACTAACACGTGAAAGGTTATATGGCGCCCAACAGGAATGGACATGCCAGGCTCATCCTCCATTTACATCAAGATAAAATATGGAGAATGGGCCTAGAACCTTCTAACCTGCAACACTGCAGAACTGCAGTGTTGCTGACAACACACAACACAATATTCGGTGGAGAAAGGGTTACCGCCTTAAAACTATCAGTAGGCAATATAGCCTACCAGTTAGCTTAAATGCCGGGGTTCACTTGTAGCAATGTCCAGGTGGATTAACAAATGTAAATTAACAAAGTGCAAAAGTAGGACAAGGTCATTCGCATTGAGATACTTTTCGTATGAAAATGTTGCTGTCATGGTTGCTGTCAAATAGACTTAACCAACAATTTGAATGTAACATCTGAAGGTACCCATGGCCAGACGATCGGACAAGGGTAACACGTTTTCGTGGTGGGGCATAGTTAAATCACGCAAAGCACTACATGAGTCCTATACTTCAACGTTATAATTTCGGAGACCACAGGTTCAAAACCAATGAAAGAACTAGACGAAATGTTTTTGCAAATGTTTATTCTTTTGCCTGGAAATGCTGGCGCTATGTATGGTTGCGAATATAGATATAAAAATCGAACAGGAAAAGCAGCATTCAAGGACGACAGTCAACCGCAAACACACACAGAAACAAAATAACTTTAAAAATGAATAAAAAAACAAATAAGACATCACAAACACAAAAGGGTTGACAATAGGGCTACCGCCTTGGAACGGTCAGTGGCAAAAAGGCCGCTGGGGGTTTAAACCAGGTTACAGATTGCACCTAACCTTACGCTTACTATACCACCAACCCAATAAAACGGGACAGTGTAAATAAAAAAATCCCCGCCATGAACTATTCTCCAACCAACAAGACAGCATTAATAGGCAATATAAGTAAAACGTTGCACTGTTTTCAGTTAAACGCTCGAGTTTCTGTTTTAGAGGTCTTCTACGCATTGGCTTAGTCTTCCGAGGACCCGTTCAAATCATAGAAATTCATATCTGAAAATATTAAGGAAAAATTGAAAAAACTCACATACAGTAAGGCTACACCTAATTATTTATTTCTGTATATTACCATAGTATATATATATTATAATGAATGAAGTTATAGCTTGCATATGAAGCACACATTTGTTTTATTTCATCAACCAATTTTAAAACAAAATGTGATCAGATAAGTATTGCCGAATTTCTATAAAATATAATTTTACTGTATTTAATTAATGTACTACTGAAGATATGTGTGTAGTCTTATTTAAATGTGTCTCGTAAAGAAACATGGACATGTCCATGAATAACCATGAGCACAGAACTTTAATAAACACTATTTTAAATAATTGATATAGAGGCGACCGTTAATTGTTTTAGTTTACATATTTCCATGAAATATGAAGTTTGTAGGGCAAATGGTTGAACGTAACAAAATAAATTAACCACCAGACAGGACATGGACTGAGGAATGGGCAAACGGTTTAGCGATACATTATATCCGCTGACAATGTTCTTTAATATGTTATAAAATGAATAAAACAAGTTATTTTTACCGACTGTCACTTTGAACATAAGGAACATGCGAGTTAAATGTCAATATTTTCCATATAAGAAAATATACTCGCTTCGATAAATCTACAAACCAAATCAGACAAAATATGTATTTCGGCTTTAAAATTAGTTTTGAAGCCAACATCTATAAGAAACATATTGAAATACAACTGAACTGATCCATCAAATGTATTTTGATGAAATATAAGTCAGTAAAGTAAATATATACAAGTTCTTTCCGTATATAGCGCCTGATAACATAACATTCAGATTTCCACGTCGTAAAGTCGAATTGGTCACTTGAAAGTCTCGTGCATTGTGTAAATGTAAAACACAGACTGGTAGCGCACGGTGTCATGGAGAATACGTTTGTAAAATCACTTATTGGCCAAATATGAGTTTCCACATCTACAAACCATCATATTCCTGTCTACAAACTAGCGTGTTGATAACTACAAATTCAAAATCGATTCGCACTTTACCTACTACCTTTCCATACATTCAAGAACAGTTTAGCCAACTTTCAGTTAATTTAATGAGGAAGGGATATCTAAAATGTCAACTTTCTCTTCACATACAATGTTTATAGACAGTGCAGTGTATAACAACAACGTAGAAAGTAGAAATGTTCTCTCGATTCTGCTTTTATAGTAAGTCGATGTCATGCGGACACAACTTCGCTGTTATTCTGGCGTTAGCTCCCAAACCTGACAAGACAATGCATATACAAGTATATCCCAGCAAAGGAAGTCTATAACACTATAAGTAGGTATAAATGTCGAACAGGAAGTATAGCTTTCACAGAACACAGCCACCCCAAAAAACACATTAAAACAAACAACACTTACAATGTTAATAAGAAGCAAGGCATGTGACATCACAAATACAAACGGGTTGACAATAGGGCTACCGCCTTGGTACGGAAAAGTAGCAAAAAGTCCTCTGGGTATTTAAACCAGGTTCTAGAGTACATAGTTAACATACAGAGAAATTAGCGAACGATACACTTAAATAATGTAATACTATATATATCATACCCCTTTTTCTCCGAAGTGTATAGATCACATCTTGATAAAATAAAGGTTGTGATATTCTAAGCCGCACAAATGATTTTAAGTTGGTGTTGAACTTCTCTAGTGGACCGCCGATGTTGAACTTCTCTAGTAGACCGCCGATGTTGAACTTCTCTAGTAGACCGCCGATGTTGAACTTCTCTAGTAGACCGCCGATTCGGCGATAGAACTTTGAAAAAGATATACGTAGTCTGTGGTGACGGACAAACTGCTGAAAAAGTTTACTTGCATTAGTTTTTCCTAATTATATCAATCAGATAACAAAATAATTTTAAATTAAGTGGATTATTTTTGCTTTTCCTTGCAGTTTTATTTACACTTATGTTTCATCGTGAGATAATCAACAAAATAATGAAGCATAAGGGTTATCGAGTATGTGTTTTTTTTCACCAGAATGTCGTCTGCTTTTCCCCTCCTTCTAAGAATAATTTGCTTGTTCTTTGTGTTTTGGTTCATTGCTGGCAACTCCATTTGTGACTTCAGATATATACACTGTCAACGGTACAATGCAAGCGCGCTTGTTCGGAATAAGGTTGCATCATAAGAACTGTTATTCATTCCGATCTTTGGAGATCGCTAAGATCGATATTTATTTACAGATACATTTTGGTACATTCTCAAATACTTTCATTTTCTTACTTTGAATAGGTGATTCCATTACTCCAGCCTTTAAAGGTTCTCAGTATTGTTTAATCACCGTTAGGATATGTTGTCTACTTTTTAATGTAGTCAGCTTTTAATGTAGTCTTTTGACTGATACAGTCTTCGTAACCTCTGCTCCCAACTAAATTCCATTTTGTTTATTTCGCCCATTGTTTTAAGGCATTTAAGCATTTTGTTAGAAACTGGGACCATACGCCGTTGGCCGTGGAGTGGTGTGAAAATATCTCATTGAAGGTTGCATGTTCACCGTCATATGCATACCATCTTCGGGATGGCTTAAATTTCTGTACTATTGACATTTTAAATACTGAGTTCTAGTCAAAACACAGAAACAAACACGCAAACAGACAAACAAGAAGGCAAAAGTAATACTAAAAGCAAACGACATCACAAACACAAAAGGGTTGACAATAGGGCTACCGCCTTGGAACGGTCAGTGGCAAAGTAGGCCACTGGGGTTTAAACCGGTTCTAGGGTGCACCAAACCTCACACTTACCCTACCGTCATCCCATTAAAACTAAAGAAATCCCCGCCATGATCTAATCTCTAACCAACAAGGCAGCATCAATAGGCAATATAAGTAAAACACAAATATGCTCGTGTAAATATAATACAAAAAAACAATAGCCTAGAAGCCGCAATGAAGGTACTCAATAAACCATTAAGGGCACGACAAGAAAGATCATAGACAAACATCAAACGCCACCGTCCCAATGGGCTTTAGGTAGGCGTCATCATAGGGTCCACAGCCTGTCCGGTCATCGTACAATTAAAGAGGAAAGCATAGTGGCGGACTGTAAAGGGTCCACCACCAAGCATGCAGTACGTTGCTAAATGATAGGGTCATAACCTCTTTTGATAAACTTTTTAACAAGTTTAACAAAGATAGAATGAAAGTGATCATGACCAAGAATCTTTCGAAGTTTATAAATCACATCACCATAGAAGTCATGTTGTGATAGTCTTTGTCGCAGAAGAGTCCTTAAATTACTTTTATATTTAGACAGAAGATCAGGGTTACGATAATAAAATTTTGCAAAGGTTTTACGAAGTTTATGGTAAAGGTAACCTGATTGAGTAGCTTTTTAGTTATACAAAGGTTACGAATATTAAAGTTCTCAACTCGAGTATAAGCTTTAGAAAAACGACGAAGTTGAGACACATAGACCCCATAAGAAGTTGCTCGGGGAAAATGCCCATCTAAATGGGGATAATTAACAATATCAAAACTAAAATCATCTCTCTTGCTTGTCATGTATTATGCTAATTATTTCACCGTTTTCAATTTAGATATGTAAATCGAGAAAAGAAGCGTTAGTATCAGAAATATTAGCTTTGTTAAGTTGGCATCTGCTTTTTAGTTATACAAAGATTACGAATATTAAAGTCCTCAACTCGAGTACAAGCTTCAGAAAAAAACCGTTAGAAGTTGCTCGGGGAACATCCCCATCTAAATGGGGATAATTAACAATATCAAAATTAAAATCATCTCTCTTGTCATTGATTTTGCTAATTATTTCACCATTTTCAATAAGAAAATAGAGAAAAGAAACGTTAGTATTAGAAATATAAGCTTTGTTAAGTTGAAGTTCTTTAGGATATATATTATCGACCATAGTAGAAAATAAAGGGTTGTCAATGTTCAATATGTCATCCAGATACCGAGAGGTGTCAGTAAAGGCTTCAATAACATCTGCCTGGGCATCTGGTGAAAGACCCAACACTAATGATGAAATCTCTTTCATAGCAATATAAAATCAAATCTGCAACAAGGGGTGCACAGTTCATATCCATAGGGATACTAACAATTTGTCTATAAACGGTAGTTCCATACCTGACGAAAATATTATCTAATAGATAAACAAGTGATTCACAAACCTCATTGCAAGTCCACAAAGTGTAATTATCCAAATTGCTGTTAGTAAAAACTCTTTAATATTATTACAGGCCAAATATGTAGTATTTTCCATAGCAAACGTTTTTTGAATGAGAGCAATAAGCTTGTCTTTGATAAGGTTGTTGTATATAATGTAGAAAAATCAAACGTATTTATAGATGAAGCTTTACGTTTATTGCAAATTTTATCAATAACTACGCCTGAATTTTTAATAGACCAAAATAAATTAATCCCAGAGTTTTCATAAGCTTTATCACAATATTGTTTAACATGATCTTTAACGGCAGTAAGACAAGATGTTAAAAGTTTGGAGATATTATTAGTGGTGCAAGAGCTAGAATTGGAAATAAAACGGGCTTTATGTGGTTGTTTGTGTAATTTGGGAAACCAGTACATCGTTGGAAGTCTGTTTTGCTGTTCGTCTATTCCAGCCTTGAAAATCTTGCACTTAGTGATATGCGTCGAAACAACAATATCTTCAGTAGATTGCATTGGAGTATACGAATTAGTAATCCCGAGTTCCTGAGATAAAACATTGACGTAATGGAGGCGTCAAACAATAATTATATTATTAGCTGCTTTATCAGCAGAAACTAAAACAAACTTATGAAATTCCTGGATTTACGAAATCAAAATCTAGGTCTAGGGGAAGTAGGGAGGGGTTAGCCGTATAGAAGTTATATATATATAGGTATCTATGATGTTAAAAATAGTGTTTTTCCAAGTAGAAATGGAGTAAACCTTGAACTTTTTTGTCATACATATTAAAGAGTATGAGAGTGGACCTTTGAAAACGGCCGAATTCTGTGTGGCTTTAAATTAAATACCGCTTTAGAATACCACTGACGCCGGTGCTAAGGGTTGTGAAAGGTATTACCTCTGATTTTACCTCTTTTGTATATACTCAATACAACTGAGTCTGTGCTAACTTTCCCTTGTGTGTTCGTTTCTTCCAGAGGATTCCCGTTTTAGTATTTACAAATATAAACAAACCTTATAAAACTAAATATTATTAAACAGCTCTCTTACACATATAATCACCGTTTTAGTGAAAGTCACTATACAGCAATTAACAACTTGTGAGCCAAATTCATTTTTAATCAAAGTCCTGCAAGTACTGGTAACGAATTCTCTAGCATGTATTAATTGTTTATGAAAATTATTCTGCTGTCCGAAGAAAATGGAAGCATGATGTCTGGACAGGTTTTTGTTTTGGGTGCTTACATGTATATGTTGGATAAGTTGCCTACAAAATTAGAATATTAGCTAATACACCATTACTGCAGGTTTGTCAACATAAACCCTGTACTATTGCATATACATTGTGTAAAAAAACAGATGTCAATGACCTTAAGGCTCTACTGATAGGTTTTTGATAGCTAGAGCAGCATTCCTGTGAAGTTTATTTTTAGCCATGGCGGCCATTTTGAATTTTTGGCCGACCTGAAATTTTGCTAGGATCAATTAAACATCAAGAGCAACATTCCTGAGAAGTTTGATGAAAATCCGTCGAGTAGTTACAGAGTAGTAGTCGCTACAAGTTTTTACTAGATAACTCTATCTAAACAAAGATGTCCGCTGACAGCCATGTTTAACATTGAATCAAAATGGTTTTCGAGAAGGACCAACATCATGTCATGCTGATCATTTTAGAAAAAGTCCCATATCAATATCATTTATAGTTTTCAAGAAGTAGTCGCTACAAATTTGTTTCTTGAAAGTCTATTTTTAGCCGTGGCGGCCATCTTGAATTTCCGGCCGATCTGGTTTTGCTAGGATCAATTAGACATCAAGAGCAACATTCCTGTGAAGTTTCATGAAAATCCGTCAAGCAGTTTCAGAAGAGTAGTCGCTACAAGTTTTCATTATATAACTCTATGTGAACAAAGATGGCCGCTGGCAGCCATGTTTAACGTCTAATCAAAATAATTTTCAAGAAGTAGACGCTACAAACTTGTTTTTTGAAAATTTATTTTTAGCCGTGGCGGCCATCTTGAATATCTGGCCGACCTAAAATTTTGCTAGGATCAATTAGACATCAAGAGCAACATTCCATTATAGTTCCATGAAAATCCGTCAAGTAGTTTCAGAGGAGTAGTCGCTACAAGTTTTCATAATATAACTCTTTGCAAACAAAGATGGCCGCTGGCAGCCATGTTTAACGTCGAATCAAAATAATTTTCGACAAGGATCAACATCATGTCATGCTGATCATTTTAGGAAAAGACACATATCAATATCGCTTATAGTTTTCAAGAAGTAGTCGCTACAAACTTGTTTTTTGAACATTTATTTTTAGCCGTGACGGCCATCTTGAATTTCAGGCCGACCTGAAATGTTGCTAGGATCAATTAGACATCAAGAGCAACATTCCTGTGAAGTTTCATGAAAATCCGTCGGTAGTTTTAGAGGAGTAGTCGCTGCAAGTTTTCATTATATAACTCTATGTAAACAAAGATGGCCGCTGGCGGCCATGTTTAACGTCACATCAAAATAATGTTCGACCAGGATCAACATCAATCATTACTGATCATTGTAGAAAAAGTCCCATATCAATATCACTTATAGTTTTCAAGAAGTACTGGCTACAAACTTGTTTTTTGAAAATTTATTTTTAGCTGTGGCGGCCATCTTGAATTTCCGACCAACCTGAAATGTTGCTAGGATCATTTATACATCAATAGCGACATTTCTGTGAAGTTTCATGGACATCCGTCGAGTAGTTTCAGAGGAGTAGTCGCTACAAGTTTTTACTAAATAACTCTATGTAAACAAAGATGGCCGCTGGCAGCCATGTTTAACCTCGAATCAAAACGATAAGGACCAACATCATGTCATGCTGATCATTTTAGAAAAAGTTCCATAGCAATATCACTTAGAGTTTTCAAGAAGTAGTCGCTACAAACTTGTTTTTAAAAATCTATTTTTAGATTTGGCGGCCATCTTGGATTTTACATCAACATGAATTTTTGCTAGGATCAACTAGACTTCATGGGCAACATTTCTGTAAAGTTTCATGAAAATCCATTCAGTAGTTTCAGAGGAGTAGTCGATACAATAAAACGTTTACGGACGGACAGTCAGACGGACGGATGACGGACACCGCACCACGACATAAGCTCTGCTGATCTCTGATCAGTAGAGCTAAAAATTGTCATGCACAGTGTGAGTAAATATGGGAGACAATGTCCATGATTTACGTTTTTTTCACTCTCTTCGTATATATTATATATATATGCAATAATGCAGCGCGTATCATGGCTGAACACAAAAACCCGAGGTCAATAGATTTAATTCTGTCGATAAACAGCTGGGTACCAAAACAATGAACATGTATGGTTCTATGGAGAAAAGGAATGGACACCTTTTTCAAAAAGATATTGTTAATTTCAGTGTTTTTGTTTTGTTTTTTACCACCGACAAAATTTACAATGTGCAAGCCAATAAAGTTAGATGTAAATTTCTACCTGCCTGGATTCGAACCAAGGTCTCATACCAATAAATGATATGGGTGTTTCCACTACACCGCAGGAAGTTTGAGAATGCAACTTGAATTTGTACACTGTAAATCTTTTAAATACATATAATGGGTAATTCGATGTAACCGTTGAAAAAACATTATTGTTTATTTGACAATTTTCCACGCCAGGCACTTCGTACTTTTAAAACAAAAAATAAAATGACTCAACAATTATGTGCTTAACACCTACGATCAAACGTACTCTGTTAAAAAGGCCCCACAAATGCTAGTGTTCACAAGGCAGAAAATGGCATTTTTCAGGAAAAAACATGGGCTATAACTCCGGTGTTACTGAACCGATTTGGCTGGTTTTCTTATCCGAGCTTTCATTAATATTAACAATCTTTGCAAGTTTGGTAAAGATCAAATAATAAATGAAGGTGCTAGAGTGTTCACAATGCTTAATATGGTATTTTTTAGCAAAACAAGGGCCATAACTCCAGTGAAATTAATCCGATCTGGCTGGTTTTCGAACTTGTCAGAGCTTTCATTGATATAAAGACACTGGCAAAGTTTCCTAAAGATTCGATTAATAATGTAGGCCCTAGAGTGTTAACAAGGCAAAAGTTAACGGACGGATGCCGGACAACTCGTCATCACATAAGCTCTGATGGCCTTTGGCCAGTAGAGCTAACAAGTGTTGGCTTGCTGTTTCCCTACATACCCACGAAAAAGGGCACCCCAAAACTTTTTATAGCAAATCTTTAACATGTTTTTTTTACTATCTTTAGTATATTTTTCTTTCATTTCTTAAGGTTTTTACTGTCTTTGGCAAAATAAAATCACCTACGCACCTATAAAATCCTGGGTCGGGATTGGGGAAACAGCAAACAAATGTTTTTTAAGGATGGCCTCACAAAGTCTAGCTGCAGTGCGCTTTTCAAAGTGCAAGTTCTGAAATAATGTTGAAATGTGTCATAACGTGAAAGTTCAAGTCCCTTTCTAACCAGAAATTCACATGATATAAAAACACAGAGGATATCAAATGAATTACCATTTCATATAGAATTTATGAAACAAGTTTAAATGAATCTTTCATTAAACAAGCCTCTGATGAGTTACAATGGAAACATTTTCACGAGTTTTCATAAATTTAATACAAAAAACAAACAAATTTGAGATAACTTTTATGCCACGACTAATTCTAAAATGATTCTATTTCCATTTTATGATATATAACAATACACAAATACTTTGAATAAACATGTGTATCTAACGCGTCTTTTTTAACCAACGTGATGTCATGTGTTCCAGGAATCACCTTGATGCTGCGTGGCATTATTAACTATTGCGTAAATTAAAAAAAAGAATTCTGAAAATATGATTAAAATTCATGTACATGTATAATTATTTAATTTTCGTGATTTTATGCATGTGTAAATAATGTTGAATCGTGCAAAAATTTAATGAAAACGGTTTAATTAATGTTTGTGATTCGACATCCACATATGCATGAAAACCAGGAAAATTATCATTCCCAAATTCACTGAAGAGTTTATGTTGAATTGTGTTTAAAACCAAATTCTGCATGTAGATGTATATATCAATTCTTTTCAATTAGTATCATATACTGATTTTTGTCTTTGTGTGGTACAACATTGTGAAACAATCCGGAGTGTTCAGAGTGATTTATATTGCTATTGAACCAATGAAACTACAAACAGTTGACATTTTATGATGTAAAAAAACAGAAAAAACAACAACACACTTTTCACGCAAAATGTCCGAGATGAAACACAGTGATGTGTTGAGCTGGTACAATTAAAACCTGTTTTACAGTATATTAGAACTAAACTGTATGCAACGTAACAAACATACCGTATTTCCCCTATTAGTAGCACCTGGGCGCTACGCAAAGTTCAGAAGGGACGCTCTTATTACGGTTCAAATATTTCAATATTTCCCGATATCTTACCGATTGTTTACTATAAAATTACTAACTATAATACGATCTTTTACTACGACACCGGCACTGACTAAAACTTAACCCGACTGTATACGGAGTATAACTCTGTTATCATTGAAGCATAATTGGTAAAACTGATGACAGCGCTATAAGGTTTAATTTATGTGATAGACCAAGCCAGTGTCGTAGTAAAAAGCTCCCTGTAATCAAATCCATTAGCATTAAAGACAAAAGTTTTGTGTTTTTTAAAGAGTATTTGGATTTTCGAAGAAGGTAATGTTTCTTAAAATTGGTGGGGGCGCTATTATTCGGGAAGGTGCTACTAATAGTGGGAAATCGGTATATTTCAATTGAATTTACGTGTGTCAGAAAAAAGTGGCATTGTATCAACATTTTTTTTTTTGAAAAAATGCGTTCTTTTGAAAATACATGTTTTCAGTTGTTTAATTTATTTACATTGACAGTACATAATGTTTCTTGTCAATGAAATATGAAGTAAGTTTACTGTTTTACGATTGTTCATAATTTGTGCTCTGAATTCATACCATAAGTTTGGCAATGTTTAGAATAAAATTGAAAAAAAATCAGGAAGTATTATTTCTTTAAAAATCAACAACACATTAACATTGGAGTTACCGCTTGCGGAGGTCCTGGGTTTGATTTCTGAAGGAGTCACATCCCGTGGTTTTAAACACACTCCCGCATAATCCGAGCCTTCTCTGACATAAAAAAAGCTTCTTTATTTTCTTCTTTCCTTCTTTATTTGATATGACTTTTTCGTACAAAGACAGATGTAATATCAAAATATAAAGAAAGGCTTTGAACCGGTCAAAGAAGGCTCGGATTAACTCCAGTAAAACCTTAATTTAAATTATACTGTATATAGGACATATAGCGCGACATCCTGTACGTCGGAGGGAATGTTATGCCGTCGGGCATGCTCAAACAAGGGCGTACGCCTACAACTGAGAGCCATACCCTGTGTATGTTGAACTCCTTGCAATTTTTGAAAGTTACAATCTAAGGGTTTAATGTCTTTGTGTATGTTCATTGTGGTATGAACTGTCAGTTCTTCTTCTTTCTTCAAACACTTAAGGTTTTATATTCTTTTTTTGTTCATTGGGGGTATAAAATGTCAGTTGCCTAATCCAAATGATCATAATTCCTGAAATTGAAAATATCTTCCTTACATAATATTGCGTTCTTTCTGGTCACGTCGTCGTCGGTTAACTCTTTAAATGTTATCCGAACACTAGTATCATCCGAAAAATATTCATCGAATTTTCCACATTTAAAACTCTGTTTCTATAAGCCTTTTTGTGTCGTATATTTCTTGTTCATATCAGTTAATTTAATCCTTCTTTCTGTCACAAGAACCTTTTTGAGCGACATGTTAACGGTAAAATCCATGTTTTTAGCATCTGCAACTCCTTTAAAATTCTTATCAGTTCTAAACCAACAAGAGCTGTCGGAGAACAGCGCAGCTCGACTATTCGATTTTTCAGAGAATAATAAATTAAATAGCTAGTATATACCATCAGAAAACAAGGCTAAAACAATGTGGGGTGGAGTTGGGATTGCAACATAGTTATGTGTAAGAATTGACCAAAACTACACAGAAATATGTAAAAAAAATAAAATAAAAAAATCGAGTTTTGAATGGGGATGAGGGGTGGGGGTGGGGGTGATAAAGGCAACATATATGTGTAAGAAGCTATGTAAGAATTCACCAAAACAACACAAAAATATGTAAAAAATAAAAATCGAGTTTTGAGTGGGGATGGGGGAGAGGCGGGGGTGGGGAGGGCAACATATATGTGTAAGAAGCTATGTAAGAATTGCCCGAAACAACACAGAAATATGGTAAAACAAAATAAAAATAAAAATATTTCGAGTGGGTGGGGATGGGGTGGTGGGCAAGATAGCTATGTATAATAATTGACAAAAACAACACAGAAATATGTAAACAAAAAAACAAAATAAATCGAGTTTTGAGTGGGGGTGGGGTTGAGAGGCAGGGAGTGGGATGGAGGGGGCAACATATATGTGTAAGAAGCTATGTGTAAGAATTTACCAAAACAACACAGATATATGTAAAAGACAATAAACATTAAATAAAAATATTCCAGTTTCGACCGTGGGGGTGGGGTGGGGGAGGGGTGCAGCTATGTGTAAGAATTGACTAAAACAACACAGAAATATGGAAAGAAAAGTGTGTGTGTGGGGGGTGGGTGGGGAAGATGCAGGTGGTGGGGTTGGAGGGAGCAACATATATGTGTAAGAAGCTATGTGTAAGAATTGACCAAAACAACACAGTAATATGTAAAAAAAATATATATATATTCTAGTTTCGAGTGTGGGGGCTGGGGTGGGTGGCGGGAAAGGTGAGAAGGCAGGGGGAGTCTGCAACATGTGTAAGAATTGACAAAAGCAATACAGAAGTGTGGGGGAGGGTGTGAGAGGCGGGGGTGGGTGGGGGAGAGGGTGCAATATATAGTTATGTGTAAGAATTGACTAAAACAACACAGAAATATGTAAAAATAAAATAAAATAGAGTTTCAAGTGGGTGGTGGGGAGGGGGTGGGTGGTGGGGAGGGGGCAACATATAAATGTAATAATTGACTAAAACTACACAGAAATATGTAAAAAAAAAAAAAGAGTAAAAAAAAAAAAGATGTAGAGAGGCGGGGTGGGAGTGGGGGCGGGGGGGTAGGAGAGGCCCATGCCCCAATATGGATGAAGTATGAATAAGATGCATAATGCTAAAAGAAATCCCAAACCACAATTATAGATATATACATGCTTACATGCAAACATAAATCTGCCTTTATTGCACATTTCATGGGCCATCACAATTTGGGTTCCATTGGAGCCCAGAATATGCAGAAGACAAAATTACTTACCCAACCCTTTACAACATACTATAAGGAAACCAATTCCAAAATTTAGTTCAGCTAGGACAAGAAATGTAAGAGGTATAGACTTGTAAACACAGCTTATACGCAAAATTTGATGTGAAACAGACACATTTTAGGAGCTTTCAGAATTTGGGTTCCATTGGAGCCCAGGGGTTACAGGAACCAAAATTACTTAAGCAGCCCTTAAGATAATGCTATAAGGAAGCACATGGCCAAATTTGGTTGTGCTAGGATAAGAAATGTAAGAGATATAGACTTGTAAACACAGCTTACACGCAAACCTTGATGTGGGACGCCGACGCCGACGCCGGGGTGATTACATAAGCTCTCTTATTCTTCGAATAGTCGAGCTAAAAATGGCGGATTTCTTATGTAAGTTCAAGGTTTGTTGACTGTTACGTCATAGGTATTTTCCCAAAATAATCTTTAATAATCTTTAAATAGCCATTACAAATATAGACTGCTCCACGGCGCATGTCTCGTTCACTCAAACAAGTCTATTTTAATGACGGCAGTCTATTACAAATATGGCAAAATATTCATACGCGTGTGGCGGAATAAATGAGATCTTGCTTATAAATGCACATTTTGAAATAAAAAACATTATTTAACACTGAAACAGTCCGAAAGCTGACTGTAAGGTGATTGAATTTGAGGAAATGATGGACTATATTTCTAGAGCGGAGGAAGCTGGGCAACCGGAAGTAGAATAGATCAGATCTACGGATTGGGTAGACCATTCCCTATATCAGAATTATTCTTGAAAAGAAGAATTCGTTAAAAATCATTTTAGATTTTTATTGGAGGAAGATGGATGTGACTTGGATTTTGCTAATTTTTATATAACCTTGAAAATGGTGGTTGAAGCTCACTGTAACGTTCGACAAACTTGTACCGAAAGACCTGTGCTTTATCAATTAATTCATTATTTTCATTTTGGATTTTTAAGAGTATAAATTAGTAACTGAGATGATATCTTTGGATAATGTGGAGTCACAAAACATGTCAGAAAGTTCGTGTCTGTTTAAACAGGTCAAGGATACAGCTGCTTTCATTGATAGTTGATCAGTGATCCAGTAAAACGTATTAATACGGGTCTTATATACACAACCACAAAATCGGATAGAAATGGGATAGAAATGGGCAGTTTTACCCTACAGAAGCCAAACTATTGGCATTTTAATGTCACGGCAGCCATCCCAAGGATGCCAATGTGATATCATTCAGATTCTGAATCAGCATACCTTAAATATATTAAACCATTAAAAAACAACATTGTGTGTGCAATCATCTTGGGTCATGGTTAAAAACGGGGTTTGGCAACCGGACTAATAGTGACGAACTGTAAATGGGTCAACCACTAAGCATGCAGTACGTTGCAAAAGATAGGGTCATAACCTATTTTGATAAAGATTGTATGAAAATGACTATGACCAAGGATCGTACGAAGTTTGTAAATCACATCACCATAGAAGTAAGGTTGTGATCAGTAGGGGAGCAGCCTTGATATTTTCCTACATCTTTCAAATATCGCAACCACGCTTGACAACGAAAAGTAGTACGTCAACTTTCGGCAACGTCAAAAAAAAAAAAATGTCCGCCATTTTGAATTTTTTAAAACGCATAATTTGGAAAATTGTGACAAATTTTGATCATGAAATTTCATTTCCCCTTTAGGTTTCGTGATTTTCGTCTGTACCGACTTTTTTTTTAGAAGCTCTACTGCGTGATAAATTCAGACCCGCCTTGTAAAATGTCGAAGCGAGGGGCGATAACTCTAAAAGATGCCATCTTTAGAATACGATTAAAATGACAACAACCGTGTGTTTTTTGTTAAATAAAGTACGAGGAGATACTTGAATTGTTGTTTTAGCTCACACATTACATGAATTTTGCTGCATATCACGAAAAGCATGTTATTTCTTTATCAAAAGTACACGAAAATACGAATTGTTTGATTTAACTGTAATTTTGACTCGACTGACCTCGCAAGAACTGCAGGCGCGTATTCGATGGAGCGGGTAGTATTGGGCACCCTCTCATATGTGGAAAGTTTACGTAACAATCGCTACTGTTCAAGATGGGAGTTGGGATGGAGAGAAGGAGGGGGAGGGCATCTGAACTGAGATTTAAAAGGATGCGCCCCATCCCCATCCCACCCCAACTAAAATCATGAAAGCTAGTTTGTTTTTGAAAGCTCTTCCAAGCATACAGTACATTCTTAAACATATTCAGATAATATATTTGTTGCTGTGTTTTTGACTAGACTGTCCAGTGTCTAATTGTCATCCGCAACTTGGCGCAGTCAGTAGCGCAGCGGATTTGTAACCGGAGGTGGTGCCACTGAGTTTTGTCGGTGTGTTCTTGGGCAAGACACATTCCCTTAGCCTCATCCGTCGGATGGGGACGTAAACAGGGTGGTCCCGCTTATAGGTCTATCATCCGAGCATGTTAAAGAACCATAGGAATCTGTTCGATAATAAGGGTAGTGCACGGTTCCCGGATTCCTATGTATCATTCCCCTCTCTCTGAGGCGGCTCTAAATAACCTGTATTGTGTTGATGAGCCGTTAAATATTCAATACAATTCATCCGCAACTGCACTCAGCACTGTCATATGTACTATAGCTGTCCCATGCTAGTATCATGAATCAACCGTGGAATATATCACCCACACATAAAAGGGTTTGAGGGCCCCATCTTACTTGTATTAGTTTAAATATAGACCATTTGTCGGTTGAAACCTAAGATGAATTTTTTATCAGACAGAAACACTGTCGTAATACTTATACTGATAGCATCGAAGGAAAATAAAGAAGGCCATTTCTTTTACTTTATATTTTTAAAGTTGAATTGTGTTTTATGTCATTATAGCACATTTTAGGCCATATTTCCTGGGTAGAACCAGTACTGTGTACTTACTGCTATCTGTAAGAATCGACACTTTCTCACCTACAAGTTGAGCTCCCAGTGGGAATTGAACCCGCAGCGGTGAGAGGTGAAGATGAGAATGTATACAAATATAAAATGCCAACCGAACATCTCAACTCAATATGTCCATGGGACTTGAATGAACGCACTGAAAACAATCCGTGGAAAATTGTACAATGCAAGAATATATATTCATAAATAAATTTTATTTTGATGCAAAATCGATATGCTCCTCTAGACATCATAGATAAAGATCATGTAAAGTTTCGAAAAGATTGGTTAAAAACTGTGGAAGGATATAGACGCACAGATAACTAACACCATATGCCGCCTCACCTTTCAATGGTAAACAATAAACATTTAAGGTACATATTAAGGCCTTAAATATTATCTTTCATGACTAAGTAAAAAATATGTAACAAGTCAGATATCAAAATGAATTATTTTTTGATTTAAAACATTTTATTTCAAATATTTACATCAAAACATCCCAAATATAAAGGGTATTACATAAAAAATTAAATTGCATCATACAATAATTGTTTTTATTTATTAAAGGGACACACAGCATTTATCAAGTTTTTATCAAGCATTAAAATGTAATTTATTTTCACTTTACACCCGCTTGCATATATTTAAATTATAAGTTATAACATTTTGGAGTTTAAAAAAAAGAAGATTGCTGCATGTCCCTTTAATATGTAATTGTTTATATGGTGCAAGCCAATTTGAACATATGTGGGGTTATATATATATACATGTATATGTTTGTTATTTTTTGGTGAGGAAGACCACTCACTTTTCTTCTGGGTATAACCGGTAATATACACCTCCTGCAATCTGTTATTCCACAAACTTTTATATAATCCAATAAAATTCAGAAAACATTTTAATCCAATAAATAAATTGGGCACGGCCGGTCAGATTAACAGAAACACATTTATATTTTCATATTAGCCCTTATTTTGAGCCACTCCAATGAACTATCCAGTTAATGTCGCCAACGATCCACCTTGTGTCTACAGTCGGATATGCATGTTGATATGATATTGTGCTGGCTGAACTGGTGATCCTCTTACTAGACATATTTTTCTTGAAGTTGATGCTAGTACTGTCCGTATGAGGTATTGCTGATTCATGATTCATAAAAAAAAAAATATATTGTACACCATCTTGTTATTGTATACTATTCTTGTTCGTTTAAGTATTTCTGATTCTGTTGTTAATGTTGTAAAAAGTTATATGTGACTACTTGTTTCAGTAAAATCCTCCCATATATATTGGGACATCACTAACTATTTTCAGCTAACTCCCAGCATCTCAGGACTCCAGGCTCTGAAAATAAAAATGACATACATGATATTTTGTTTCAACTTAAATAGGTAACAAGTTGTAGAACTGAAATATGTAAATGAATAGTGATTATAGAACTTTTTTTACATGTACAATAAATTAAAAATAATCGTTTTCTGCTAAATCAACACATTTATTACCGGTATACCTTATTTAGAGCCGCCCCAAATGACACATAGGAATTCGAGAACCTGTCTTACTCTTACTAATGTATATATTAATAATTTCTATGGTTGTTTATCGTGCTTGGAGGATAGACTCCCCAGTTTCAATCCCAATCAAACAAAAGAGGCTGAGGAACAAACAAGACTGAGGGAAGATGTATTGCCCGAAACCATAGACGAAACTCAGTGGTGCATGTGTGACTTGAACCGGAAGCTCCAGATTGCTATCATCCACCATGCTATTGCTGGGCCATGCCAGCACATTATGTTAAGTCGGGGTCTTGGTTAAGTTTAATAATTTAGATGTAATACAGGGACCTTTTTATTTTGTTTGTTTAATTTTACATATGTACTAAGCACAATATGACCTATTTATGTGTCGATGTGCTGTAAAACACCATTTTTATTTTTAGTATAAAAAGTCTGAGACTAAGTGCAGGCACAGACCTAATAACAAATTATTAATATGTCTGTGGTGCAGGACTGGTGCACAATGCCACATATTTTGCAAAGAACAAACATTGATAAATTCATAGATTTTTTGAAGCTGCGCTTACCTACATACTGGCTAATACAAGGCTCTTGATGTAGTTATACTGTGAGACTAGGAAATTTGACTTGAATCTGGCTATGGTAATACTGCACACTGCCTCTAGCTAACTTAGTCTTAGCAGACCTGAAAAAAACAAGTCATATATGATATTGTTTCATTTGTTTTTAATATTAATAACTCTGTCCAACTTTCTCAATGCTAACAATGTCAGCATTCCATAACATTTTACTTAAAACACAACTGGAATTGAAAGTGGTGCTTTCCAGAAGATGATACTGTCCAAAATGTAAGTCACAGGTGGCATTCATGAACAAATAGTAGATTTTCAAGGCTTACATTTTCATCAATTATTCATCACTCATGTGTTCTAAAAAATTATCAGAATTAAGTTAATATATATCAACCACCACCGTTTTACATGTTTCAACGTTAAACACTTGTCATACAGAAATTAAAAGTGTATTTACTTACAAAGGCTACAGTGCAGACAATGCCATGACCCATTTCAGGCATTTGCTGGTGTGTTCCACTTTTCAATTTTAATTCTCTACATTGTCTACTGTAATAGATCTATTTGTTTGTATTTTGTAAATTACGCACTCATGCAAAACTTGGAATTGTATACGATCGTGATTGTAACACTGTTTTAATTCTACTTCTGTGCAAATAAATTGAAATAATCCATCGGTCACCGTCAATCGGGCCGTAATGTATGTGTAAACGATCTATCTGTGTATGTACACGGATCAGCATTATTTGACCTTTGAATGTGTGTGAGCTATTTTTAGCACATTCCTTAGCTATTTATAAACGTTCAGTTCAATTCACAATATTTAGTTTCTGTGACTGTGTATTGACCATATGATGTTAATTTGTCCAGGGAGAAGTGGGTTTGTGGCCTGCGACTGACTGGCCCTGGGCTGGGTGTTTTTTCTGTGTCGCCGCCATTTTGAATAGCCTCTGAAAGAGTGAAATGCAGGTACCAACTTTCAAAACGGGCACGCAAAATGTATATTCACGAAAAAATAAGAAATTTTCAAAAAAGGTAGATCAGGTAATGATCTTCGACTCCTGTCAATTTCAACAATATTTAAGAATATACAATTTTTGTACCCGTTTTGAAACATTGGCAATTTCGAAGAAAACAAAAACTAGTTTTTTTCGATCTTCGCATTTGAACCGCGATTTCCGACTATGATATCTCAATAAAACCTGTCAACACGATTGTTTAATAAATCTCCGACATAATAACTGACTTCTGATATGATTTGTTTTCTTTGCCATCTAGTATAAGCTTTAAACTAGTGTTTCTAAACAGAGTACTATAAAATCCGCGCATCTGCACGTGCTTGCAAAATAGGAACTACGTTGCCTCCAACCCCAATTATTTATGTTTGAGTTATGCGGTTCAGGCACGTGAAATGACTTGTCTGCTCCTGTACTGGATAGTCCTTGTCACAGAAGAGTTCTTAAATTACTTCTATATTTTTAGGAGTATATCAGGGTTACGATAATACAATTTTGCAAAGGTTTTTCGAAGTTTATGGTAAAGTAGCCCTGCTGGAATAGCTTCTTATATACACAAATATTACGAATATTAAAGTCTTTAACACGACTATAAGCTCTAGAAAAATGAAAAGGTTAAGAAACAAAGAGCCCATAAGAAGAAACTGAGGGAACATCTAAGTGGTGATAATTAACAATATCATAACGAAAATAATCTCTTGTCATAGACTAATTATTTCACCATTTTCAATAGCGAGATGTAAATCAAAAAAAAGAAGCGACAATACCAGAAATGTAGCTTTTTTGACAGGTTGAGTTGAAGATCGATAATATTAATCATAAAAAAAATTGTGAATGCTCAATTTGTCATTCAGATACCGAGAGGTGTCATTAAAGGTTTGAATTTAAGTTGGTATAGATGCATTTTATATCGTTTCAGGCTTTCATCATGCATCATCTCTCACTTTAAGTCATACTAATCCACCTGTCCATTATGTTTCAACCACTAGATATTAACCACAAATTGCACAATTGTGAGGTTTACCGCCTGTTGCTGCATTGATTTCAGAATACTATTGTTAATTTATAGAGGCGTACAATACAGATATGGCATACATTTTCTCTTATACGCATACCGCCATAACGTGGTACAGGCAGTTGGCACCTGTTGGATACTTCAAATAAGCGGGTGAATTTTATTTGTAATAATGTGTGATTAAATAGTGCTGATAATGTCTATGATGTTCGTTAAAATTCCACATTTTGGCATAATTTGAGTTGCAATTAATGGTTAAATAGTTTTAATAATATCTGCGGGTGTTCGTTAAAATTCCACATTTCGGATTTATTTCAGTTGCGAACATTTACAATAATAACAGTTGTTCATTTGCATTAGACGTTAATATTTAATGTGAATTAAAAATACGTAAATGGCAACCTCTAAAACAGATAAAAACAAACTTTACTTTTCCTTTCACTTGCATGGACAATGTTTATTATGCAAATTGTGAGCACTCTGAATACTAGCGCGCAGCGCAAACGTAAATAAATTAAATCACTTCTACTGAACACATATATTAATTGTATAGGTACGTATTGTGGGCTCTCTGTACAAACAAAGGCGAATTAATTATGTCACTACTGTAACTGAGCACATAACCGTAAAGATAAGAAATATGTTGCTACTTAATTCCATAATCGCATACAAGAGTATCGATCATAACTTGAGCTTTGTTGACTGCAGATAAGAGAGTCATCGACATGGGCAATTCGGGTAATGAATAGTTTCTCTCGCTTCTGATATGCATTCGTGGTAATGTATAGTTCATGAACATGTTCAAAGAGACCAGTCATTATTCTTATATGGTTTTCATAATTGCACATGGTAAGGTAGCAATGAACAGTTTATTTGAGTTTTTCGTTTTGATAACGCAATCTTATAATTACATCATGGCAGCAGTGAACAGTCTGTGTTGTGATGCACACGTTAAAGTACATGCTCGTTTACATGTAAACAATTGTATTTCTGTGCTGATGTGTAATTCTAGCATGTCGTGCTACAAAGGTGAATATGTAATCAATATGTAACGCAAGTTCGAATGTTTGGTAGGAAGAACTGATGGTAAAAATTGGGAAGAAAGTGTCTGGTAAAAAAAAACGGTCGTGGCATGTTTACGTCTTCGTGACAAAATTTAAAAAAAAATAATATTGTTTTAACACACTTGACTTGATCTGTTATTATGTTAAACTTTGTTCCCAGTTCCTGCCCAGATATAATGTTATTTTTTCTCGGCAGCTATTTTACGCTCGCGTAAAACCTTGCTTGTATTTGTTCTGATATCCATTCGTAGGAGTGTATGTCTAACTAATGCACTATTCCAATAGATTGTGTATGTAATATGTGTAACATCGATCCATTAACGTTATGCATCTGTTTCAAATACTTGAACCACCTGGTCCCTAAGGATAGCAATCATTTCCCATAAATTGATTGACTGTAATTTTCATTGTGTAAACATAAATTAGTTTAAAAGCACGTGTTATCGACTTATCGCAAAACACACTAACAGTTAAATATATTGATAAATCAGTTACATGTTTTACATTCGTTAAACATGCTGGCTTTTGACGTTTCAATTCTATTCAACCAGTAATTCCTTTGCCTAAGCTTTATTTAGTTACTTAGTTAAAATTGCTGCTCTATTACTTACTTAACACTAACACATGCACTTAATGACATAACCGGTAACTATTTTCTTCTCCAGTTTGCTGGTAAACAAGTCATATCGGTTCTTTCGGCCATTTCAACTCCGTGATATGCCGACTTATTTTAAAGCGTATGTTTACTTTTGCAGATAATGTTTTATCGTGTAATTAGTTTAGTATCTTGAAACAATTACCAGTATAATCGTTTTCATTGTTTATAGGATGGTTTCAATTATGCGGGTAATCTCAAACCAACTAAATATTGGTTTGAACACGAGGATGCAGTGAAATATGATACTAATGAATATAGGTGTGCCAGAGGTTGTTTCATCTAACATTACCTCTCATGAACAGATTCTGCTACTTTCTTCTCTTTTAATGAGTAATACACCTTCTAACAACTCCATCAACCTTAGACAATCCAATTAACGCCTCCAGTTATATCAAACCTTTTAAACCTTAGACAATCCAATTAACGCCTCCAGTTATATCAAACCTTTTAAACCTTAGACAATCCAATTAACGCCTCCAGTTATATCAAACCTTTTAAACCTTAGACAATCCAATTAACGACTCCAGTTATATCAAACCTTTTAAACCTCAGACAATCCAATTAACGCCTCCAGTTATATCAAACCTTTTAAACCTTAGACAATCCAATTAACGCCTCCAGTTATATCACACCTTTTATTTATTTCCAGGTTGCATATGCATGCAAGTATATTTGATGTTCAAATGACATAGTTGGTAATGTGCTTTCATAGATATTCAGCAAAAATATTAATGTTTCGTTTGCATAGATCATACGTTTGCACTGGCATGTGTGATTGTGAATTATTATATATCATAACATATAAGCGTTTTTCATTGGTCTAGAATCAGTCATGTGTGATTAAATAGTTTTGACCATACGGATTGGCAACATGCCAATTGTTCAATAGTTCATCACGTGACCGTGCAATAGTACTTTTACCGCGCAATAGTTCGTCTGTGTCATTGACGTGCTTTTATTAAACAGGAACCTTTAATATTAACCTTGATCATTATATCGTCTGTGCGCAACTGATGGTATCCATAAAATATACCAAATTCCTGTTGTCTGTCGGATTAATTTAATTCCTTATATTTTATGATATATAATGAAACAACTATTTAATGCTTTGGACATGTTGGAGTCAATGAATTAGAACTATTTATCCTCGCGAGCGCCGCCTGGTGCAATAGTACCCTTCTCGGGTCAGTAGTCAATACCTCTGATAAATATTTATAACCATTGACTTCTAAGGAATTAAATAGTTGTATACTATTGTATGTTTAAAAATATGGTGGGCAAGGTGTGTCTATGATTTCGAACTTCTTCAAACTTTATCTAATCATAGAGGCATGACATGTTAAATAATTATGCCTTAAATGAGAAATATTGTCCTACAGATAACGAAGCGCCAAAATACAATGGTACCTAGATCCGCACTGAACCACCAACAAAATGCAAATTAAACAATGACAAGGACAATACAAAACACAAAGAGTGGTGAAGACAGGGTTACCGACTTGGAACGGTCAGCTGGCGATACGGCCCACAGATTAACTTAAAAAGGTTATATGTGTTCACAACCTCACTATTATCCTGTCTTCATCGTCCAAATTGACAATTCAGTGTACATCCTATCAAAAGGAAATCTCTAACAATAAAGTCCACATCCAGAGAAACTGGCAAACAATACACGAATTTGTTGCTGTAAAAATAAATAAAAAACATAATTAGAAACACATCTGGATGTATCTAGACTTGTACTGAACAGCCACAGCAGTAAAAGATTTGATAATTCAATCTAACCAATCTTCTTGCCTTCACATGGTTTCCCCATTTCCTTTCACCTTTTATATCTTCTAGGTTAATTATACCAAAACTATCAGGGCTATAGGGTTAGAAAGTAGCATTAAGTCCTTGAACCTTAAACTTTGATATTGTTTATTTTACTTTGAAGACTTAACCGCAACGCCGGTCATCAAACATTAAACATAGCTCGTTTACACTGACAAATGACTAGAATCTCATGGTTTACCTGATAAGAATGTGCACATGCATTGTCCGCTATCAAAATCAAAATCGTAAACATAATCATGTGTGGAATAAATACTGAAAAGAGGATCCGTTGGAAAGCAACAAGCAACAAACACAAACAATAGATAAAAGTAGCAGACTCGGATTTATTGAAAGGAGATTTAAAGTGCAACACCTCTCACGTCTCCTAGCATCAGTTTAAGCGATATTCTACTTTAAAGCCACAAAGATTGGGCTTAATGATCCAAAAGGACCAGTAAGTAATAACACTACTGCATTTAGTCGGGGCAAGAGAAATCTTTAAATGTGATTTGCGTTTTTAAACTAGTACAACTATGTCATTTGCCTGTAACTTTTTACCAATAACCTCGAAAGTGTGTCACAGTGACCTAGAAGTCTGCGTTTTTAAAGATATAACTAGAAAACGATATCTGTGAAATTGGCTTTCTTCTATCGGAGCCATTTTAGGCTGACGCGACTACTTGTTCCAACTTATTTTGTTGCATAACTCACCCCTTATTCACCTGTTAAGACAAAACGGAATTAGAACATATCGACGTACATGATTATTCGTATGGGTTCATTTTTGTGCTTTGATTTATGAAATGTGCAAGGGTAGGTTTGATATGAATAGTTATTTGTAGTTTTCAAAAGGAAAGAGAACACTGATACATTTATATATAGACGGTTTTCTTCAAAATTAAAAATGTTCCCAAAGTTACATCTTATGGGGTATATATGCTTCACAACTTATTACATTTTCTAGAGCTTGTAGTCGAGTCGAGGACTTCAATATTAGTAACATTTGTATAACTAAAAAGCTACTCCATCAGGGATACCGTTACCATAAACTCGAACACACCGTTTAAAAGTGTATTATCGTAGCTCTGATCTACTTTTAAAATATGAAAAATATTAACACCTCTTCTGCGACAAGGACTGTCACAAGATTACTTCTATGGGACGTGATTTACTTCGTAAGATCATTGGTCATGATCACTTTCATACACTCAGTATTAAATATGCTAACAAGTTTATCAAAAGAGGTTATGACCCTATCATTTTACACTCACTGCATGTTTTGTCGTTGACCCATTTCCAGTTCGCCACTATGCTTTCTTCTTTGATTGTGCGTTGACCGGACAGATTATGGACCTATGATGACGTCTACCTAAATCCTGAAAGTACGGTAACGTTTGATGTTTGTCTCCGATCTTCTCCAATCTTATTTTGTCTGCCCTTAATGATTTATTCTGTTGTTGCTGTGGCTTCTGCCAAGTCATTGCACATTTACTTCGTTGCTTTCTAGGCTGTTTTATATTCATATATATGATCACCTTTGTGTTATATTTGTATTGCCTATTAATGCTGCCTAGTTCGTTAGAGGATATAGCCCGAAGGGGATTTCTTGGTTTATACGGTCTCGTTTAATTATGATGAGATATAAGGTAAGAGTGAGGTCTGACGCATCCTATAACGTGGTTATCCCCGCTCCTCCTCCTCCTCCCAACACTCACACACACACAAACAGTTTTTTTGCCAAATATCGTTCAAAGGCGGTAGCACTATTGTCATGTTTTTGGTTGACTGTGGTCATTGAAGGCTAAATTACCTATTCGACTTAACGTTATGTTACATATATTGAAATATCTAAATATGAATATGTAATTTCAGGAATAAATAAAACATTAGTCTGTATACACACAATAAAATAAACAAATCATGTTGGCAAGACATATGTTGTGAACAACATTATAGTAAAGCAACTATCTTCCTTTACAAGAAAATAGCACAGCTTGTTATTTTGTATATGAAAATACAAAACACTTTTTTTTTTGCAACAATGCTAGAAAACAAAATTGTTAAATAATGTTGTAATTTTCAATATCATATATCGTACATCTAAATAAATAGTTATAAAAAAGCTTGTGTTAGTAAATTGGGGAAGCACAGTCAGCACATTTATAAAAGTTCCTTTCGTCCTGATTTGATCAGTTCATCAGAGTGTTCCCTTCTCTCATCGCGGCAATATGTATTAGTTTATCATATACACATTCCTCCGAAATATGTTTCTTCAATTATAAACAAATACTAACTATGAATTATGATGCTGTAGAAAATAGATAGATAGATATGTTGTTATTAATAAGCGAATGTACAGTTGTGCGAGATGTTTACATGATATGGTTGTTGTTAATCTCAGTGAACGTCTTAACGTGATGTAATCAAGTCAATTATCTATTTTTAATATCACAATTTATACTGGAAACCCGATGCGCCATGTTATGCAAAATGCATTATACGAAATGCTTCACGAGAACTTTTTCATTCCTTTTTGCAAAAGGATTAGTAAGAGAGGCGTCATGCTTGCCGTAAATGCCAATTCATTGTTAGCCAGTCAAAGTGCAAAATTACAAGAAATGAAGGTTTACAACACTTCTGATTGGTCGTATATTCCAAAACACGAAAAGTACTGAGACTTATGAAATGACATAGTGTCCTGTTGGTGGGCCGAACAGACGACAGAATGACACAACGAAACAAAGACATGACGATTTATACCAAGACAACACTTGGATGGAAGGCGAAAATTCTACACAATTAAAGTCTGTGACATCGCTAAAGGTAACAATTCCGCTAAAGGTAACAACTGCCGCTAAAGGTAACAATTTCAACACTTAAGGTAACAACCTCCGCTAAAGGTAACAATCACCTCTTCTGCTAAAGGTAACAAGGCTAACGCTAAGGGTAACAACTTTTTTCAACATCTACAGCTTCAATGAAAATTGATTAAACGGGTTATTTTTAGTTACTGTAGCCCCTGTGGCGTAAGCTCTGTTACCTTTAACTGTAGAGGTAATTGTTACCTTTAGCGGAGGTTGTTACCTTTAGCGATGGCATTGTTCGTTTGTCGCTCTGGCGGGGCGCTATATACCCCTTTCGTTCTTTCGTTCGTTAAATTACTGAGACGAAATATGCTACTGCACTATAAGCATGTTATAGTTCTAAAGGCAAAGGGTCATTGCATTGGCGTCCGTCCAAGCTTACAAATCATTACTTTTGTGATAATGGGAAAGGAATAGAACTTCTATAGCAAATTCACATGTAAGATTAATAGGACATTTAATGTTATGCATAGAGGGATTTGGAATATATTGGACAAAGATACGTATCTCCACCTACTTTTATGGAACGTACACCATAACCAGAAGATGCTGCACACACCACACTGATATCCTCCTCAAAATCAAGTTAGTTGTAATGTCCTGATAGGATCGATCTTACACAAATGTTTTTTCTGTCAATAAACAAACCTAGCCAATATAATGCTAAACATCCAGAATAGGATCGATAGTGTTTTTTTCTGTTATTCTTCCAAATAACATCGTATCAGAAAACCACATGTTTGTTTTGCCATCTGCGTGACCTTCGGAGCAAGGATACATTCCACATGAAAAGTGGTCCATGTGAAAGCATTTTATCATTCAGAATACACAGTCTTCTTCTTCAAGTTCATGCCAAACCCAGTGTCATCCAACCATATGTTATGTTCCGTATTGGCATTATTTATTTAAAGCACT